>PVIA01004469.1:0-137384 GCA_004024845.1 Tonatia bakeri
CTTCCTTTCCACAGCCCCTTCATTTCCACAGCCTCGTGAGTCTCATCCCAGAGGCCTTTATGTGGTCAGCACCTGTCTTAGGTCCATTCTCCATCTTAGAGAATTGTTACCCGTCATTGGTTAACTGATCAAGCATTAAAGGCCAGGCACAGAACAGGTAGCGTTCATGCCAGGGGAATAAGTTTTGTCTCCTTAGTGGCTCCTAGTCCAGAGGTCTCTCACTCAGCCTAAGTCACAGGGGGTCACAGCTTCCTGAGACCAGGCAGGGCGGCCCTCAATACCCTTGTAGAACGAAGGGCTGAAATGACTTTCTACCAGACACGACCTCTACCCGAGGAGTCTCGGACCGGGGCGGCCTGCAAGGGAGAGTCGTGAAAGTGCAGCCTAGTCAGCGCTGACTTCACACCATGGAGCCAGCCAGTCGCTGGAGGGTCCTCTGGCCAGTTCTTCTTGTTCCCACTTCTCACTTTCCCTTTTGGATTTATACCTGCCTTCTGCTTCGTATCTGTTTGTGCCTTCCTCACAAAACCACTGGGTAAAACTACAGGTTTAAGGAGACACACGTGGGCTCCAAACATGTGGACCCCTTCCCCCAAGCGCACACACACTAAGAGACTTGAGTGGACACTGGTGTGGTTTCCACCAGCCCAAGGCCACATCCCTAGGATGACTCCAGCCCCCCTTCATGTGCCAGTGTGACGCAGCTCAGTACTGCTAGGAGCATTCCCTGCGTGCTGCAGCCACAACAAGAGACCGCTGAACCCCCTCCTAGGGCAGTGACTTTGGAAAGCTTGCAGTTATAAATCTGGTCTCTGCCCTTTGAGATATGAATTTTCCACAACCAAGAACTGTCTCTCCAAGGACCCGAGAGCCGTTTCTTCGAAACGCAAACATGCAGGAAGAGAATGTCTCTCTCTGCTTCACTGGGCACCCTGTGGTAATTTGTATCACTGCTTCCTGTCACGAACATTCGAGAAGTTTATTTCTCCTCTGGATAAGCACCAATGAACAAACACAGGCGGCCTAGTCCCAGGTTCATTGCCTCCCCACACCCCAGTCTTCAGATCTCCCGCCTTTGTTTCAGCCAAGGTGAGTTCAGTTCACACTGGACTTCTCCCTGCTGCGGTGGTTGTTATTGGTTCAAATCCACCCTCACCACTTTCACTGGGGTTCTGCTTCATTTATCCTTGACCGTCAGTGTTGCTTTTATTAAGTGTTTCCTCATCTCCACCTGCCCTTGATGTGTTTTCATTCCTCCCACGTTCCTGTCTGTCTCTTTCACTGAATCTTGGCGGTGCCACAGCCAGGCTCTCCTGCTGCAGGACAAACGCAGTCACACACAGAAGCACAGGCGCAGAGGTGGCGGCACCTGGGCCAGGGGCTGTCATTAGCTTATTATGATTAGCATATTTCTTTCAGAATGACTATTTCCAATGGCTTGAATAACTTAATGAAAATTCACTTTCTCTGGGCTCTTTTCTTTCTCCTTTTCTTCACGTTTTCTGTCCTTCCTGACTATCCTTTTCATAACAGGGCATTCTCAAAATATTACATTGGGGGTCCTAAATTATATTTGACGTATGAAATGAAATGCATTAAGTGGCTCCACTGAACTAGAGCAATGCGTCTGGGCTCTTGCCACCCCCTTCCACGCCTGTTCAGGAGTTGGAGGGGAGGCCCAGGCAGGGATGTCCAGGGACCCTGCTCTGCTTAAGGTTTGGGCTAACGTTGGCAGTGGAGGCTGGGGGGACTGGCTTTCTTGCTGATGCTTTGTGAGAACTAGGCTGGGGTTAGCATGACTTCCCTGAATGTCTGGCCAGCCCTGGTGTGGCCTTGAGGAAGGGAAACCCAGTGTTATTACTGAGAAGCTGGAGGGTTTGATGAGTATCCAGTGACCCATCTGCAATTCAAGTCAGTGACAGTCGCTCTTCCAGATGTCCCTGCTCACTCTAACGTGCCCAAGGGTGACTGCGGTTGTCAAGGGCAAGCTACCAGACAGGCGTCTGCACTAGCTGGGCCAGCAAAATGCAGGCAGGAGTGTAAGTAACACCGATGACAAAATCCTAACTTCCAGGTGGGACAAAATTCTTCATCGAGGAAACATAGGTACCTTCAACAAATATCATAGGCCATTTAAAAAGGTGCATGGTGAACGCCCAGGGAGTGCAACTATGTTACCGTATGTTAAACACTTCATAAACATTACCTCACTTAATCGTCCCAAGATCCTCTGTGGGTGGGTTCTTTACATATAAAGATGGAGCTGGGGGAAGGTAAGTAACTTGTCTAAGGGTAAATAAACCCTAAGCAGCAACAGAGGAAACACTTGAACTCAGGATTTGATTCCTTCCCAGCTCTGACTCTTTGTCCTCACCAGGTGGTCTCTTGGCCACCCACTGAGCTTCTGGTTCCTGCTGGAAAAGCCAGGCACACTCTGCGTTATCCCTGAGCGTGAGCCGGTCCCTCTGCCTGGACCCGCCCCCCTCAGGTAGCATGTGGGTTTCTTCCTCCTCCCACCCTGGTCTCAGTCCACATATCACCTTCTCAGTGAGGTCTTCTTTAAGGATCCTGTCTGGATCGGAACTGCCCACCCTTGTCTCTCTCTGTCTCCCATACCCCGCCTTAGTTTTCCTTTCGGCAGTTATTTTTTCAGCCCGGCTTTTGGCCCCAAACTCCAGGCTGTGGTGACCAATGGCCAGCTTGATATCTCCACCCGGCTGTCAATCAGGCTTCTCAAAGTCTGATAGGCAGCTGCCTCCAAAAGGGAGCTCGGCTCTCTCTCCAGCCTTCTCCCGATCTGTTATTCCTTCCTCATTTCTAGGAATGGTAACTCTATTCTTCCAATCCCTCTGCATCGCTGTTCATGTCTTTCCTTTTCTCAGACCTCCCGCCCGATCTGTCAGCAGACCCCATTCTTGACCTTTCGCAACAGTCCTGGATGCAACCACTTCTTCCCACCTCCGAGCCCCTCCCCATGGCTTCTCCCCCCAGTTAATGCAATAATCTCCTGACGGTCTCCCTGCTTCTGCCCTGGGGCTCTTCAGTTTGTTCTTCATGGTGATCCTCTTAAGATGTTAGTGGAATCATGTCACAGTTCTGCTCCAAACCCACGAGAGGTTCCTGTCTCCCTCAGAGTAGGAGCCTTCGCCCTCACCCTCACCCTCACCCTCGCCCTCGCAATGGGCTGGCAGACTCTGTGCTCTCCGGGCTCCACTGCCTTTCTGGCCTCGTCTCCTGGATACTGGACTCGACCAGCAAAATCTTTATTAGAAGAATGAAGGAATCGACAGCACTCACTCCAGACCTGCTCGTTCACCTGTTTGCTACCCGCCTTTCCCCACTGTGAGTGCAGAGACCGGCACCGAGTGAGGAGCACCCAATTGGCACCAACAGGCACGGGTAAACATCTGTCGGACACAGATTGTCCAACACCACACCCTGAAACAGGTGGGCTTCAGGGCCTGCTGCTCCTGATGGACTTCCAATCCCCTCACCTTTCCCCATCAGTCACCACCTTTCCCTTCTCTGCGGCAACTGGGTACTGCATTCACCTGCTCTTCTCTCTTTAAAAAAATTTCACTGTTTTAAGTTTTTCTTCTGTGCTAATGGTTACTGAACCCAGTATTTCAAGTTCCAGACCCCGATTTCCAACAGCTGCAGTGTGAGGTCTGCTTGTAGAGAACAAAATAAAAAAACTCATGCCCTGTGCCTGCACCAAGGGTACAGCGGGTAAAGGTTTGTTCCCTTTCCTCTCCCAGACGCAGCAAAGGCACACGCAGGTTCTGTGGTGGGCAGGGCGGCAGAGGGAGGTGGAGGGGCCTGCTACCTGTCTCTGGTGCATCACATGCCAGCTCTGCAGGCTTCCCCTCCTTTGCATCAACCTTCAGAACGTGGAAGTGAAAGCCCCTGTCCTGCCCCCCGCCCCCAGGCCCTTCTACTTCCTTCCTCTTCGCTGTGAGAACAGGTGGTCATCTCTGGAAAAGATTCTCATCCGAGAGGGCCACATGTGTGTTTTGGGGGGCATGCCCCCTTGAGGACTGCAGCAGGAGGAGACTTCCAGCCACACTCCTCGCTAGCTCTGTGATGCCAGTCACATCTCCACTGTCCCTTTGGTAAAGATGGGTTCCTCGTCAGTAGAATGGGTATGTTATCTGCTCTGTCTAGTGTCGCAAGCCCAGTGCCCCTCCCAGGCCTGCTGACTTACACGTCAGAGGTGCTTCTGGTAACTAGATTGTGTCTAGGACAGGAAGGGCCAGGCACCTCAATGGGGCTGTGCAGAGACAGCTGATGTGGGAATTAATGACGAGGTATAATTCCCAGGCCTTGGCAGCCAATGAGTGCAACATAAATGGAAGAGATAGTTTTCATAGACAAAGGTATTGTCCTGCAGGGCTTTTCCTACCTGGGCAGTGCTTTCATGGAGCTGGATACAGTCATCCCTCTGGACACAGGCTGGGTTTCAGCCCCCAGCGGCTTCTGTTGTGGTCATCAGCCATCAGTCGTGGGAGTAGCCCTGGTGTTCCACCTGGAAACTGGGGACCGAGGCAGCACAGGAAAGGGGCTGCTTAGCAAAGAGACTGGCAGGTTTCCTTTGAGTCATGGTGTGTTTGCTGCATAGTAGAATATCCATCCATCTGCAGGTATTAGAGCAGGTAAGTAGAAATGGGGGGTGGGGTGGGGCCACTACTGCTCTTCAAGATCAAAGGCAGGGCTGAGGTCTAAGGTCAAAGGCCAACCTTGTTTGCTCTAGCCAAAGTGAAGATTAGAGACAGCTGAAGCCTCCTGCTTCCCCAGTATAACTGGTGGCAGCTAATTAAACTCAGTGGCAATCATTTAGATAGTAACAAGTAGTAGAACAGAATTCCTTCCCCCAAACTTAAAGGTTTTCTTTCATTTTTTTTTTCCTGAAACTTAGCCTAAAAATAATAAGAAAGTCTGTGGTTGGGTAACAGAAGGCCTTAGGGAAAAATAGGATAGAGAAACTTACCTTGGGGGGACATGCAAATATTATCACGTTTTCTAAACTCCAACAACGGAGGGCATGCTAACTAAATGGACTATCAGTGACATTAAACATGGCTTCAATTAAAGGATGCTGAGCACTTCATCACCATGGGCCGCCTCCTGCTTTCTAAACACTCCTCGGGATTTCTCTGCCGTTTAATTGAGATGGTTACCGGTCAGTTTGCATTATCGCCAACAATGTTTATTTGCATTCTGAGATATGTTTCCTTTTCTCTGGGTCTGGTTTCCTGCTCCAGTGTCCAGTCCTCTCCGATTTGGAGATGTTTTCTCCTGCTTTCTAGAACAGGTCAGAGATTTGTGGGGGAACATTTGCATAGTGCAGAGGTTATTTCTCAACCCTTCTACTTATGTACAAGGTCACGGACACTTGATGAGAAGAGAGCTGAGCCTTGCAACCTGGTGCTGTGGGTTCCTCCTCGAGGTCTCGGTTCTCCTCTCCAGGCAAATAATGTTAATAATATAACCAACATTCGCTGAACAGTTCTATGCCCTGAGGGTCGGGCTCAAAGTGTTCTTTGCTCAAAAAGGTGAAGAGTTTTGGGAAGACAGAAATATGCAGTTGCCTGAAAGATGGCAGAAGGTAGTGGAACAAAATGGTGAATATGTTGTTCAATAAAGTTATTGGTGAAAATGAAAAATGTGTCTTTTTGTTTCACTTTTAATCCGAATGGACTTTTTGGCCAACCCAATATTTCTATGTCTCTGTGTGTGTGTCTATAGCTACCTCTCTACTTATTAATGTCTACTAAAAATGAGACATTCATTTTTAGGAATTGGCTCACATGATTCTGGGCCTTGGTAAGGCCCAATTCTATGGGTTGGAGACCCGGAAGAGCTGCCACCCAAATTCAGAGACAGTCTGCTGGCAGAGTCCCCCTTGCTCAGGGGAGGTCAGCCTGTGTTCTATTAAGGCCTTCAGCTGACCTGATGAGGCCCAGCCACATCATGGAGGGTCATCTGCTTTACTCAAAGTCCACAGGTTTAAATTTTAATCTCCAAAGAAACACTGTCATGGAAACATCTAGAATGATGCTTGACCAACTATCTGAGCATCGTGTTAACACATAAAATTAACACATAAAATTAACATCACAGAGGGGCAAAGAGGGGAGAGGTAAGACAGCTCCTTTCAAACAGGAAACTTCACCACCTGCTGGACCAACCGACTCATGCAGGGGCTGCAGGGGACAAGCCTTATGGAAACACTCCCTAATGAGATCGGAGAACAAATAAAGCCGGATCTTTAAATGGGAAGAAGTCAAAGGGAGAGGCGACATGCAGGTCCAGACTGTGGATTTCACAGGAAGACGAACAGATGGGAAAACCTCCTGGTGAGACATAAGGCACCTCTCCCAGGGACAGCTGTCATGGGAGGCTCCAAGCCCCTCTGCTCCCCCAGACCCAGCTGGCGGCTCCTCTGCTGGCCTGCTGCTGTCCCCGCAGGTCTCCGCAGGGCCCCTTGTGGCTGGGCATCCCGCCAGAGAAGCCGGCTGGAGCAGAGTGTGCCCAGCGCCCTGCAGAGCCTCATATTTCTGCACAGCTGAGGGACAGCCCTCCTGGCTTTCCTCCTCCACTCGGCAGATCCCGTTTATCTTTCTCATTCTGAGAACACTTCTTCACTTCCTCAAGGCACGGCTCTGCAGGTTGACGCCAAATGGGAAACAACACAACACAAAAACCAAACCAAACCCTTGTCCTGGCCACTGAGGAGCTAGCTGTAAGTCGCCCTGGAAGCAGACAGGACTGGTGCTGAGCTCCCCGATGGCTACAGGCAAGGTCCTCAGAGAAAGTGGAAACCACGTGGGTTCATCGTGCTCCTTCTTCCCAGCGGGCGGATGCCTCCCGGCTTCTTCACAGTGACAAGTTCTCCTGCAAGTCCGAGGAGTCAGCATTTCCTGGGCAGCAGATGGCTCCCACAGAGCCCTCCTGGTGGAGATGAGCAGCTTGGGGACCTGATGATGGAGTACTTGGCAAATGCCCAGAGGATGGTGATAGCAGCTTCTGTTCCACACACCGCAGTATCCCTCAGGTACCTGGACCGTACAGAATGGACGAAGGGCCATTGAGATGTTTCCCCGCTGTGGGCTCTTCTCCCAGCGCTCAGTTTACCGTTCAGTGGTAACCACATACATGCTCTACGTTTTCGTCGTGGAAGAATTCGCTCACATCACTCAGAGAATTGCTCTAACACCGGGGATGGGCCTGCCTGGGTGTTTTGCTTTGCAGAACTTACTATTTTGATTAGGGAAAGAGATGGGAGTGGAATTCACTCTGGGTAAGTGCAAGCACAGGACAGTTTTCAGGACATCAGGGAATGGTGGCTCATGGGCATGGTTCAGATTTTTGTAATAGAAGAAAACCCCATAAATGATGGAAATCTCACACCTATACTGGAATCGTTCCAGTTTTGCTAGAACCTAGGCTAGCACTTCCTCTCCTGCTTGTCACTCTCTCGAGTCACCCAGCCTCTGCCGTCACGCTGCCAACTGAATGTACCAGATGTAGGACACAAGTGATGACAGAGTGACAAGACAGGTACAACTACCACTTAGTGAAACCTTCCCGGTGAGATGCAGAACTTCATTAGGGACCTGATGATGGACTCACGGCGGGAACCAGACCTTGACAGAGCTGGTCAGAAGGTGTGAGCAAGCAACAGGCACAGAAGCAAGGGGATAGGACTGTGGGGACTGCCTGGGCTCCGTCTGAGAGTTTCTTCTCCTGCTGCTCCCATGGACTCGTACCCGAGTCTCGGGTGGGAGGAATGATGGGCAGCAACGCAAAGGCTGGTTTTCACGCACAGATCACTGCAGGGCAGTGGGAAGGCAGGGCGCGTCCCTGGGATCCTGGTGACAGAGGGTGGCAGAGGAAAGCACATTCCCTGCTCTGGTAGGGCTGTTTAATGCAGATCTGAGCAGGCTCAGTGTGACTTCGATGGTCGACCCTGGTGGTAGAGGAGAGGCATCCTCATTGGACGTGGCCAGCAGAATTGTGGGGCAGAGCCAGAGCAGAGGAAAGGACGGAACGAATATCCGAGAGCTGCAGAAAGCGTTCCTCTGGGGCTCCCTCCCCCTGCCCCAGGGGGGGCCCAGCGAGGGGAGCAGGCAGCCCCGCCCACGTGGGTGGGATGAGCCAGACAGGTGTGTTCCATTAAATCACCAGCATCAGGTGTCCCAAATGCCCATCAGCCGACGCCAGATCTTAAGTCATGACATCCCTGAAGAAACTGCTTGTTGTTCTTTTCCCAGTTGGATTTGAAGGCTTGGTGACTTCAGTTGCTGCAGTCCCGTTAGGCATCAAGAAAGCTGGCACATGCCACTGTAAATTTGCTCTCAAGAGAAGCCTGCAAGGATTTTCTCCCAGATGTTGCTCCCAAAATGAAGCTGTTGAAAGACGAACTTCATAGTTCTAGGATTCTACTGTATAGATAGTTTTATTAAGAAGGATATCGTCACACCTAGAGGCCAGCTACATGTATTTATTTAATGTGTGTATTGGCTCTCCTTGGACTTCTCGGCGACCACTGTCAGCAATTTCTAAGCATCCTTTCTTGCTATGACTAATAATTGTACATTTTTGTAATGCTTTTAAACTATTTTCATCTTACAGAGAGGTATAGACCATGTTTAGGGATGAGGAAGCTAACGCTTGAGCATCTTCTTCAAGGACGAGCCGCCTAAGCCCTGCCCTGGCATTGAACCTGTATTTCCTCCTGTACTCAGAGGGGCTGTGCTGCCAGTGTTATGCACTCATCATTTCTAAAATGTAATTCTATCCAGACTTTATCAACCAAATGGTGGAGTTTGAAAAGTGATGGGGTTTCCTCTCTTTGATGTAATTCAGGAAATAGACCAAAATGCAGCCAGTGGGATGATAACACACTGAGAAATCTTAGGCTGTAAGATTGGTGTGTGTTTCTCAGAAGTTGCCAATTGCCTCTACAATGTTGGCTGGGTGCACTGGCTTTCTAACCACTTGTCTTATACTAATAATTCCTTTGCATTTGCCCTTTCTTAGTGCACTGGTGTCCCTGTGCCTGGCACAGGGTGGCTCGCCTGTTCATGAACTAGCTTCTTTCTCTGTGTGTATCCTCCCTTCAGAAAGCTGGGCACAGTGCAGGGAAGTTCGGCTTCCCTGCTGCTAAAGCAACAGCACACCCGAAACTGTTAAATCTACCGTAAAACCCTGTGAAACACACAAGGCAAAGTGACCTTGGCCTGCCCCTTTTCTGGGTCACCCCCAGCACTGCCTTCTCTGATTTCTCTTCCCTTCAGCACCATTTGTGGCAATCACTTTAACTAGATGGTTCTCCTTTGACAATGTCATTGGCAGCCCCATCATTTCATTTGTCTTCTTCTGGGATAAAACCACTGCATCTGCACTTGTTGAATGACAGATGTTGCTTGTTCTTCTCAGAACTCTCTTCCAAAACCGCACTTGACTTCCACGTTGCCTTAAGGTGAAAAACTCACATGACTGACGTGGATAAAGTCTGAGCCCACGGCCCCTGCTCAGGGATGGCGTCTGGACCTCAGCATGAGCTCCCCCTCACCACTGCTGGAGCAACAGCTCACCATCAGCTCAGTGATACAGGAGACCTCCTCGAGGGCCAACCGCAAGGCACAGGGCTGAGCAGGGGGTTTCCTGCCAGTAGGGTAGTTACCAAGGATAATTCCAAACATTCGCTTTGCAAGGCCAGGTGCAACCTTCCAGCACACGGTGTCCCAGTATCAACGGTGTCGTTTCAGTTTCTAACACACAAAAGCAGGGGCAATGTATGAAAAATGCACATTTGTTTATGAGTTAGAGCGCCTTTTGTTTTTCCGACTGTGGGCGGCTCGGTTCCCTGATTTGGTTCCAGTTCGTGTACATTGCACCTCGCAGTGAGCTGGTGACCTGGACCTTGCAGGGGGCTCCCATGGCTTTGGCCTCATGGACAGGTCCTGGGTTTGTCCTCACATGGAGCTGACTGCCCACTCACTTGACAGGGACTGGTCCCTTCACATGAAGTTGGGGCTATGGAGAACCACATTTAGATATAGGAGACGGGGGAACTGGGAGCTTTCTAACCACTTGTCTAACATTAATAACATCTTTACATTTGTGCCTAAGATATATGTTACAAAGCAAGTTCAAGCTTCTTGTGAAGACTATGAGAAAGAAGGGTCTGCTCCACACGAGGGGACAGCAGGGCACGTTTGAGAAGTAGGCAGCAGTCCAGTGCAGTGGGAACAGAGAGTGTGTGGACAAATGTCTCCTTCTCCAGGACTTCATGGTGGCTCAAGGGAATGGTCCCTGTCTCGTTGGTGCTGGATCTGGACCTACAGGTCATCGGATCATTCTCTATAATTCTATGTTTTTTGTCGTATGTCGTTATTGGCTCTCACAGGTAATAAGAGGCTCGAGTGGGCCTGAGAATTCTCTGGTTCTAGGGAGAAGCAGGGAATTAAAAAAGAGGAACAGAGAAAATGTGTTTGGGTCTAATTCCTTCTTAAGTCTAAGTTTGAATGTCACAGGATCCCCTTGAAATTCCTTTGTGTAAAATTAAGTTAATTAACACAACTGCCTTAACTGAGTATAGAGTCAATGTCTTTACCTTACCCTGAAATAAATCAACACTGTCGAATATTTTACCTTTGATCACTCCTCTCCAAATCGACATGATTTTGCTCCTTATAATTCAGTGAGGATTTATAGTTGGTAAATGCTCTCAGCATCATTTATTTTGAAAATATCTTTATTTCAGCCCCAGACTGGGGACCAGGAGAAGAGGCTCAAACATGAGTTCTGGCTCCGGGTTTGTTTTCCGGTGATCCACAATGACCATCCGCGGTGGAGGGAGAGAAGCCCAGAAAGGAGGTGGAGGAGGATTAGAAAGGACAGTATGACGCCATGGAAAAAGCACAGAGAGCATTTAGTCCAGAGAGCTGGGTCTGAAAGCCAGCTCCTTCGCTCACTACTGAACTGGAGCTCTCTGCCACCGATACAGAGTTCCCAGCTCCAGGCCATGGCGCGGGTTTGGGTTTGTCTGAGATGCTCTGCTTCCCTCCGTCTTTGCCGCGGTCCAATAGTGCGGTAAACGCACACGCATCCTCCTGGAGGTCTAACGCGTAGCGTGGCGACAAAGTTAATCACCCTGCATTGTAAACGTGAGATTGCTGAGGGGATTGATTTTGTGTTCCCACCGCACACAAAGCGAGGTGGCTGTGTGAGACGACAGCTACGTCAGAGAGCTCGGTGGCACAGCGCCTCCATGCAGGGCAGGGCAGAAGCAGCTGCACGGCTGTCTGTCTGGAAAGTAATGCAATGATTAATGAGTAATAATGCAGGAATAAACTCTCAGCTGCACACCCATTTTTGTCTACCCTGTATATCAAAACATCGCATTGTACACCTTAAAGATACACAGTTTTTATCTGTCATGTATGCCACAACAAAGCTGGAAAAAGAGAACCAGTGTTTGTGTATGCCCGGGATCCTTTGGAAGAGTTCATCATCCCCATCTCTAAGCTAGGGGTGCTTCATGAGGACCTCTCCTATGGCATCCGATATATTGTACTGCAAACTCTAGTCTTTTATTTACCTATTTGTTGTGTATTTAGTATATTTGTATTATTTTGCATTCTCTGAGGGTGGTCACCATGGCTTACACAGGCACTTTTTGTACCCAGCTCATATTTGACACTTAAAATTTTTGCTGAATGACTGGATGAATTTCATATTAAGTCAAATAATATCATCCCGAGATAGGTTTAGTCTAAAGCTCACAAGAGAGCGAGAGCTGTGGTGGGAGCACCCAGTACATTGTAAAGCGGCGTGTCCATTTGAGTCCTGTAACCCTCAGCCTCCTGTTTCTTACTCCTGTGAACGCCACTCCCCAAACATACTTTGTACTTACCACTCACACGCCACTTACCTCACTGTGCCTTGTTTTGACAGCAGAGCGTGTATCTAGTCATCTATCGCTCCAGCACAACTTGTTCCTCGTGGCTGTAAACAGCAAGCATTTATTCCCTCACAGTTTCTGGGTGTTTAGGATTCAGGCACAGCTGAGCCAGGTCCTCTGTCTCAGGGGCCCCAGAGAGAGACTGCGATCAGGTGTTGGGGGCCACACCCCTCTCAAGACTCAACTATAGGGACATCTGCTTCCAAGCTCACTCACCTGGCTGGTGGCAGCCGCAGGCCTTTGCAGACTACTGGCCAGAGACATCAGTTCTTTGCTGTGTAGAGCTCTCCATAGGGCCACACATGACAGGCCCACTTGCTTCCCCATGGGGGAGGGGAGGGAGGAGGATGGAGAGAGAGAGAGACTGACTGACTCAAAGGCAAAGATATGCACAGAGCCCGACCATCAGCTAGCAGGAGGTAGGGACCAGCGGAGCATCCTAAGGCTGTCTCCCACCGCACACCACGTCCCCGGTGCCCTGTAGGACCAGGCCCTGACTAACAGCAACAGGTCCTATATAATAAGGTTAATACATTGACTTAAACAGAACAACAGAGCTGCTGATACCCCTGATGCAGGACAAGTGCTGCCACCTGGAGAAGTTTTCCTAAATATTTCCCTGTCTCCCACTGCCAGGGACTTGCACTTGAATGCTGTGTACCCCGATCTCTCCTGTGGAGCAGAACAGGAAGATGGGGGTCAACAAAGAAAGTCAGCATGACCTCCTGGGGGTGTTGCTCCATGGCTTTCTGGCATTGTCTGTCCAGAACGATGCCTTATTTATGCACAGCACTGATCACTTAGTCATTCACTCAACAGTGACTGAAGGGACACTTGGTGTGTGTCCAGCCAGAGGGACCCAGTGGTGAAGAGAAGGACATCCCTGCTCTTGTGGAGCCTGCATTGCAGTAATTATTTTCCTCTCAAGATTGAATGTCTCCTCTATTTGTTTCTGGGAAAAGAAGCCAGACTTTATGACGCCTTCTTTGGTTCATCTTCGTGAAGGTCCTGGAGGAGATATCTGAAGAGTATTCGCTCACAGCAGGAGAGCTGCTGCCTTCCTAGCTCTCACCTTCTCCAAGGGCTTGCTCCCCTCTTCAGCAGGGCTTGTCCTGAGCACCCTATTTGGCAATGGGACATTTCCTCTACACCCCTCCCACTTCCCCCGCCCTCTCTCTGCTCTTTATCCCCCACCACTCATCACCTCCCAACGAGCTTATGACTTATCTTTCCCCTCTAGGGTCTCTCTCCCCTCTGCTTGAATAGGAGTTCCGCAAGGGCGTGTGTGGATCTGGACCTACTGTTCCTCTGCGGCCTGCCCACCGCCTTGCACAGTGCCTGGCCCGTTGTTCCCCGATGTTGTTGAATGAATGACTGGAGTCCATCCAGGCCAGGCTTCCTTTTCAGGCCACGCCTTGCAGCCTGGGGACATTTGTCAAGAAGGATTAGAGATGCAGGGAAAACCAGTGATGCTCTTAGCTGTGGCTATCAGTTCCCTAAAAGGGAATTCGATTTAATTTGTTCATAAGGTCAAGAATGAGATGTGATTAGTAAATGCCAAATTGGCCAGTGATGGATGTGCGGGCATCGTGTTCTCAGGCTCACAGTTTCGGCCCCGTGGCCCCTCCCACAGCCATCTGGTCTGCACCCTGCCTGGCCTCACAGTGTCTGCACACGCACACCGAGGCCACCCAGGCAGGGCAGGGGTGTGTGTTGGGAGGGAAGCCTGGGGCTGCCTGGGGGGCTGCAGAGGGACTTGTAAGTCGAATTGGAGCCGAACCTGCAGCCCTTACCCTTTACACCCCCGCCAAAGAATGAAGAAATGCCAGGAAGCAACAGTGGCATTCCCCACGTAGTTCAGAAAGTCTAATGCCACCCATGTTCCAGGCCCTGCCGAGACGAGAAGTGAATACGGGAAGTGACCTTAACTCTGGCTGACCTCCCCTTCTGGGCCGGCTTTGTTCTCACTTCTCTGTCACTCGCGGTGCCCTTCATGCTTGGGGGTTCTGCATCACACTTTGTCCCTTAGCTAAGCCCTTAGCATTTTGATGGGGGGGCTTACACAGTTTTACCAAGTTCACACCCCCAGAGGGTGATTAAAAACAGAAGAACGCTTTGCTCCTGTGGCCATGTTAGTCCACACAGACGTCACTTCAGAGGGAAGGGTCTCCACTTCTGTTTCCTCCTCTTCTGCTCCGCTGCCCCCTGGAGTCTCACTTCTGCTTCTTCCCCGGCCCAGGCTGTGCTTCCTTCGTTCTGACTCGCCAGGCTCCGAGTCACATGCAGACAGGGACGAAGGAAACGGGACACAGGAGGTCCTCTGTAAACAGGAGTAACCGCATCTCAGGAAAACTCTAGGTATTGTCTCTCTCCAATGCATAAACCTGTACGGAAATAAAACCTCAAACTCGGCGGCAGGAGCTCCGTGTGAGGAGCCAGCCTGTGTGGAGGGGACGCTCCATCGTGATTCAGGGGCACACCCTTAACCCAAGAGTCTGTGAGACCCTTCTGCATTGGGGGCCTGTTTTCATTATTTTTGGTTTTCATTTTTAAGTCGGTATTCATTTTTACACTTTGAAATGAAACAGGAGCATTAACATAAATTGAAGGAAAACAGAGAGGTCGAGAGAGAACACAAAACCACACACAGGCCCCATCACTTCAAGACAAAACATGTTAGCACATCATTATCCTTCCTTCCACTCCCTGTGAAATGAATGTTTCAAGCCCCATGTTTGGGGCAGGAAATGTATAAGATAACTCTGGAACCTTTGTTATACTTGACAGCAAGGAAGCTCCCAAAGACGAGCAGTGCCTTGAGTGACACCATGTGAGGAGGACTTAGGGGCCAGTGCAAAGAGATGCCCAGTGGCCAGAGAGAGGACAGAATTCAAGCTCAGAGCAAAGCCTAAGTGAAGAGTATTCCAGTGGGCCTAGCCCAGCACAATATAACCTTGCACTGAACATGCTTTCCCTGGCAGCCAGCATAGATTTCTTCCTCTGTCAGGCCTTGCTCCAGAGGCTGAGCTCAGTTTTCCAGGCCCCCTGCTCTGCCCCTAGTCCCCAGCCTCACCCAGAGGAGTGCATACAGCTGCTCACCTGCTCCGCACAAACACAGGCACCCTGCAGATTTCTCTAGAAAATACGCCCTTCTGGTGATCAGGGTCCAACGTGACAACCTTTTTGTTTTATGGCACCTTACCTTTTATGTGTCGTCCGTATTTTAAGTGCTCTGTTTACATTATTTTCCCCAGATCTCCCAAACAGTCTGGTTTATCAAACCCAAATGCTACTCGTTCTAATTTCTGGGTGACAAAATATTGTCCTTTTTAGATGAAAGAAGTAACACAGGTAGGAGAGAGCTGGATGGCTGGCAGGTAGCCAGGTGTTTCTTCAACCATTTATTCTACAAATACAGATGGCAAGCTTGCTCTAACCTGGGCCCTGTGCTATGCACTGGGATGCATGGAGAATAAAAGCATGAGCCCCAATCCCAAGGAGCATGTGATCTAGACAGGAGACCTGATAGCAATCTAACAATGGCATGCATGAATTATTAATGCTAAACATGGTTCAGTGCTGTGTTAGCACAAGGAGCTGTTGGGAGCGTGGGGGAGGCAAAGTGCAAGGTGCACTGGAAGCATTTGACGGGGCTCCCTAACCTGGGGGTGAAGATTTCTCTAAGGGAAACCTGTTGAGCTGAGATCCACGGGATGAACAGCCTGTGACCAGGAGAACCGGGGGGCTGGCGCTCAGGGACTGAGCTGGGCTGTGGCCTGAAAACATTCTGCAGATGGCATCGGCGGCCAGGTCATTTAGAAACGTAATTGTATTCAGGCTTCTGCACTATACTTGGGCTTAATAGGAATGGGAGGGCACTGAAGAGTTTTAAGTGAGTCGTGTGTGTGTGTGTGTGTGTAGGCTGCTCACTCTGCTGCGTGTAGGTGAAGAATCATATGCATGAGCTGCCCTGTGAAATGCTAGGTGGAACAAGTCATTGGCGGTCAATCAATGAGCAGACAATACTCTAAGGACATCCCTCCCATGTCTGTTTCAGGAACACAGGCCTATCATAGGTTAGGCATTTCTAGTCTTGCCATTTCTAACCTGCTTTTCATTGAGTGATAGGCACATGGCTTCAGTCATATGTGGGCCTGAGGGCTGTTACCTGCTACAGGCCAATAGACTTGCTCCCTTCTTTGAAACAGAAGCTTCTCCAGTCACTTTCGTTGGTGTTGTCTAACCCTCCTTTTCTACTGTACTAGTGTGACTAGGGAAGATTTCAGAATAGTTATTCTTCCTCAAAGTTACCCCGTAAACTTCAAGATGGAAACCGTGTTTCTCTGTCCCCTCTGCCAGGGTATCGTTCTCATTTGATAGCCAATGGAGCCCCCTACTGGGAGAAGCAGCTCAACTGCAGCCACTAGGAACGCCAAGGGAAGTGCTCCAACATTTGGTGTGCTGGTGTTAAACGTAATCGCTGTGCACCAGTCAAGAAACTTACTTATCACTTTTGCAATAACTCTGACTCAATTACAAATGATTAGCTTCCCATTTGGTATATTTTCCAATTACTCTGGGTTAGAGAGTCATTGAGACAATTAATTCAAGTCACAAATTACTAGTCTTGCTGAGGGCGAAGGAGGTTAAATACGTGGTCACAGAAGGAGACTAGACTTCAGGAGGTGAGTATTCAGTGGAGTGTACAGCTGTGTTAGAAAGTTGTACACCTGCCATTTATATGATATCACTAACCAGTGTTATCCCAATATATTTACTTAAAAATAAAATCACCGAAAATATCTGGAATTGATGTTGACAAATAATTCAGTCTGGTCTCCTACTTGAAGAAGAAAATATAACCTCTTTAAGATTCTGAGTTCTATTCCTATGATTTTCAGAAGAGAAAATCCCACAGTCTCATCCGAAGCCAATTCCTGTGTTTCTAGTAATCCAGGGGGTTCTTCTATTTGATGAACATATCTCTTTTCAAATGAACCTATTTTAGAGCAGTTTTAGTTTTACAGAAAAGTTACAAAGAAAACGTAGAGGGCTGTGGTGTGTCCCTCACCTGGTTTTCCCCATTGTTGACACCTGACATCACCACAGTACCTTTGTCACAGTTAAGGAACCGGCATTTGTACGTTACTGTTAACCAGACTTCAGGCTTTATTTGCATTTCACTAGTTTCTCCCAGCACCCTTCCCCTGGTCCAGGACCTCACCCTGGAAACTGTGTTGCATTTTGTCGTCATATCTTCCTCAGGCTCCTCTGGCCTCAGACGGTTTCTGGGGCTGTGTTTGTGAGGATCTGGACAGCTGGAGACTGCCGATCATTTAGGAGAGTTCCCCCCGCCCATGTGGACTTATCTGATGCTTTCCGGAGGAAGAGCACATTCACCCCATTGCATCTAGGAACTCACTACTGACACACCTCCCGGCCTTAGAGTCAGCTGTCACGCCCTGGCTGAGGCGCTGTGTGCTAGTCTTCTCCACTCCACAGTTACTTTGTTATTGCTTTGTTTCTTTGAGTATAAATCTCTCCCATCTCACACGACGGAGGTGGAGAAACTAGGCAGCCTGTCTTCAGAGGGGGAAGGCAGTGTAATGTGGTGGTGAAGGGTAGCTTTCAGGAGACAGGAAGAGTTGGCTTTGTGAGCAGTTTTGCCACTTACCAGCTGTGTGATCTTCCTAAGCTTTACTGTCTGAATTATAAAATGCTGACCGCAACAGTCCTTTGCTCAGCTGGGACGGTGGGGGTCAAAGGGCGTGATGCACAGAAGCCCTTACCGCATGCCTGGTGCAGGGGCATGCTCACACTAACGCCGACACTGGACTGTTTGCCACTGTTACAGACGTTAATATGATAGCAGTGCTCATGAGTGCTATGCGTTTATTTTAAAGCCGCCGTTGGGTTTGTTCTTCAGAGTCAGCAGTAGCAACTCCTCAATATGTGATTCTTTCCATTAATGTGCCAGCCTGGACTTGGGGCCTTCGGGCTGAAAGGCTGCGCTCTTACTTTCCTGCCAGCCAAGCTACTCACCTGAGAACGGAGGTATCTGATCCCTATGTTCTTGGGTACTCTGTAGTTTGGGGGTTTCCTTCCCTAATGGAAGATAAAGGCACCCTCCCCCCCCCTCTGTGGTTCCTGCCAAGCGAGTCTCTTCACCAGAGCAGGGGCCAGAAGGAGGGCGGGCTGTCATCTGGGAGCCAGGTTTGGATGGCACCAAATAACAACTCACTTTATTTAGAAGGAGTGAGTCTGGAAAGTAATAACTCCCATTGGGATCTTATTGCAATGAGCTTTCTTGTACAGCTAAAATAAGACAGTGTTCGCTGGGGCGTCACCGTGTGGGTAGTGGTGGCAGTTGTGGGGGGGTGTGGTTGTATGTGTGGTTGTGGTGGTGGTGATGTGTGAGAGTGAATGAGTGTGTGTGTGTGTTTGTACCTTCTTATGCACTGTATCGCCTCCACCCTAGTCTGTTTGCAGGGGAGAATTGTTTGTGTTCAGGGAGCATTTCCTGACTGTACAATAATCTTCCCATCACTCTCATAAAGTCCAACTTTCAGCGTTTCTTGCTTCCATTCCAGAGAGTGCGGAGCGGTCTGGAGCCGCCTCCATGCATGGAAGGGGTACGGTGCAGCCCGGAGAGCTCTGGCACTGGGGCCAGGAAGCCCGAGTTCCAGCCCTACGTCTGGTCTGACCGACACCCTCCCTTTCCTCTTCCTCTGTGTTTCAGACAAAGGGAATAAAAAAGAGGGAAAGGGAAAGTGATAAGAGGCGAACAGACCACTTTACAATTTTCCCTGTTGTAAAGGAAGGGCTGTGCATTATTAGACTTAGTGGGAGTTCTGCTGGTTTAACGTCAGACCCAGGCCCCTAGTGATGGCATCTTATTCTCAGGCCTAACTCCACCGTATTCTTACATTCTCTGATGGACTTCTCTGCTCTCACATGTATTTATAGATGCTGATGCCATTTCCAAAGCTCTGAATTATGTTTTTTTTTTCCTTAGAGATCTGAGAGCCTCGGCTCCCGCTAGGTCTATATAATACAGTGACAGCTGTGTTGTGTACACAGCCCGCATGGCAACCGAAGGCAGTTGCCCGCCCGCTGTGAGAGCTGGCTCTGGTTTCTCCCTGTTGAGTAAACGATCCTGGAGAACAAAGGAGGTGGGACTGTTACTAGATAAGAGGGGCACAGGGGGTGGGGTTCCGAGGTTAGGGGGGTCACCACCACGATGACCAGACCTTCTGGGTGTTCCCACGGGGACAGGATGGGCATCTCTTCTAAAACAGAAGGGTCGGAGGGGCTTGGGAGTTTAGTTTCTACCTTCCGGTGTGCCAGTGAGTACAGGCTCTGCGTGATGGAGACCCGGCACCCTTCTGCCCAGGCCGGGGCGCTGTGACGGCGAACCAGCGAGGGGAGATGTACTCACAGCGGGCAGAGGTCTCGGATGGAGAGGTCACGGTCTCTTATTCTTCTCACAGCTGAGAACAGACAATCACAGTGAGACCTGAGGGAGGCTCCGTACCAGTGGGCGTGGCCAAATAAGAGGCGCATTGATTCTCTGGGCTTGGATCAGTATGGGCAAAGGAGCAATTGCTCTAAACTGTCTCGTAAATTGTCACCTGGGTTTTTTGTGAGTTAGTACTGTCACTCTTCTACATGTAATAACCATCATGGAGCGAGAATAACTCACACTCTCTGCTCATCTGCCCCATTCCCCAGTCCGGAGCAGTGCGTTTCTCAGCCAAGGCAAGGAAGGAGTGGGGCAGGGATGTGAACACAGGCTTAGAAGGAATCACGATACTCAGAAATGACCAAACACACTAGTGTGCTTGCTGAATAGTGGCTTAGCTCCTGATACCCACCGAAGAGAGGCGTAAACAGACTAAGCATTGGGTGCAAAGCTGGCCTAGTGGCTTGTTACAAAGCGCTGGGGAGTTTCCTATTTTCCATCCTCCAAACGGTAGCTGTGCTGCATGCCTTCTCAACACCAAAGCCCAGAGTGGGGTGTCCGGGAGGGCGGGGCCTCTCCTCCCGGGAACAAGTATGGCAGTGAGCCATGTGGCTGCCCAGCTCTCTGACACACACAGGTCTCTGACTCGTGTCGGAGCAGCGCCCAGGGAGTCGTGTGTCCTGGGGCATCTCCACGCCAGGGACAGTGGGTACCGGGAGACTGCTCCCTGACAGAGGTGGCGCAGGGGCCAGAGAGGAGTAAGCGGCCTGGGGGGTGTTTGAGCCGGGGACGGTGTCCCCAGGTGTAGCAGCTCCTTTCTGGTTGCAACACGAACACACTCCACACAGGTGAGTGGTCTTGTCCAATGCAGTGTTGACAAAGGTGATCCTTAAAAAACAGGGTTCCATCATCAGCCAGCTTTAGGAAAGCCAGGAATGCAAAGTTATATCGGTAACTGAATAAAAGCCTTTTCAAAAGTTTTTAATAGCTACCGTGTATTGTCCGAAACCTTATTCCAACCGAGTTGACCTTGGGACTCTCTGCTGTGTCTAGTGTCTCCGCCCGAGGCGTGAGCTTCACCACAAACAATAGGTGTCTGGGCAGAGGAAAAGCATGATGTTGGAAACAAAGACCAGTTTAAAGTGCCTCCGCATGCGGCACAACCATTCTGTTACTAACTATCCTTTTAGAACACCTTCCTACCTGTGCACAGAGCCTGGACTGGCCCCAAGAGCAAAGCCTCCAGGCACACATGTTTCCTTCCTGTTGTCACAGCAGTTCCCTGTTTGGCTAGCAAAGGGCTCAGGAGGCCACTGCACTCAGTACAGTCTGAGTTTCTGCCAGTAGGCTGTGTGGCATCCACCCCCCTGCAGGGGCGCCAGGCCAGGTGGGAGGCAGGCAGGCTTTGGGCTTTGGTAGGGCTGGACTGCACCAGGACTGTCCAACCCCCACTCCTAAGGGGGCTGTGTGGCAACTTCAGAGGGGCCACACAGCAGGGCCTAGCAGTTTCCAGTGTGTAACAGTAAGTAGGGGGCCTGTCTTTTCCTTCCTTCCTTCCCACACTGGCAGCTCCCATCTTCCTTATGTCTTTTCCTCGTTAATTCGAAAGAACTGCTGTTTAAAATCTTTAGAGACATACACATAAATAGTAAAAGGGACCTGGCCACCCCAGCCCTTTGGGTGGACTCTGTGGGGGAACCCTGCCCAGACCTGCCCCAGAGGGCGCAGACAATAATGCTGCCCTGTCCCCACTGGCAGCACCTGAGGCTAACTTAGCACCCATTCTTCTGAATGGTTCAGACTCTTGTAATCACGACTGAGAAGGACAGAGCTACAAGGAGAGCAGGTGCCCAGCACTTGGCTTTCCTGAGACAAATAACGAAGTTGTTCAAATCTCTCTCTCTCTCTCTCTTTTAACCATAATCAGGATTGCAGGTTAAATATCAAGGTTTTAAAATCTATAGAACCCGCTCTGGGAGTCCAGTATGAACGACTTGAACACAAGCGTCTGGTTCCATTTTATTAAAAAACAAAACCCAACAAAATTTTGCAGTGAAATATCCCGGAATTCACAATCTTTTTCAAATCATTAGAGTTGCATTTTTTTAAACCAAGACATAAGAACACGATGGCACTTATTTACATGATAGTCTTCTATATAACAAAAATAGCCATGTCGCACACGCTCGAATGTCATCAACTCGCATCCTTGACATGTTGCCACTCCCAGCACAAGACAAACTGTCAGACTCTCCAAGCAAGCAGAGAACAGAATCCAGCAGAAGAAACGTCCTTGTCTCCTAATAGAAGACGAATCCCTTTAAAAACTGCTTTGTAAAAACTTCTTTGTATTTCGAGATATAAAGTGCTTTGGAAGGAATAAGGTAGGTACTTGAGGGGAAGAAGAAAAGAGATTTACACAGAAAAAAAAGATCTACACTGCCTTCACTAATCATTTAAATATGCCTGTGACTTTGTACAGAAGATGAAGGCAGGGCAAAATGGCTCCTTAATCCATTACTAAATTTTTCAGCAATGAAGAGCTAACCAAAGTCCAAACGAAAAGTTACCCAGGCGAATGCTACCAGAAATCGCTGTGTTGATTTTGAGTCACGTGGAAAACTCGTCGGGGAAGTGCAGTCCCATGATCTGAATGTAGAGAGGGTGGGGAAGGCCGTCACGGCGGAGCTCTGCGGGCGCAGATGGCAGATGGGACACGGGGCCTCAGGGGGTAGCTGTGACAAATCCTACCTGGGACATCGTGCGTTTTACAATGAAATCACACAATTCATGGATAGAAAGGGAAAAGAAATCCATCGGATTTTTTTTTCTTGATAGGAGGGAGCTCGTAGAGACTGATTAAGAAGCCACATCTGGCTGTGTCCTAACGGTAAACCCATTCTTTGGAGCAGATGTCCTTTTCAGTGGAAGTCATGCACTACATACAGAGGGGTTATAATGTTCCCTTTCACACTATTGAGCTGGCAATTGCTGGTCATGGCTGCAGTCCACAGAACTGGGTGTTCCACACACAGGGTCTGGCACACATCACGCCCCTTTTTTATTACAAACTCTTTTATTACAAAATCATAAGCATGTACTTCTGCAATGTAACAATATCACACTCAAGCACACCATAGGACATTTTAGGTGAAATGGTGAAATTAAACTATAAAGCATTACACCCAGACTATTACCCGACCAACCACACTCACGCAGGCATCACGTCTGCGGGACCCTGCGTTCTTCTTGGAAGGCTCCCCTAGAACGAGAATGATCATTCTCCCAGCTCATGACTACTTTAAAGAACAAGACCCATTTTTTTTTTCAGGAAATGAATGGAATGTAACTTTTCACCAATACAAAGTTACTTCAAGTTTTCTAGATATAAGGACCATCCCACTATAAAAATAACAGCGTGTCTACCCCTCCCCCACCCATACATCTCTTTCTAATGATAAAACG
Organism: Tonatia bakeri; assembly: GCA_004024845.1. Taxonomy (NCBI): domain Eukaryota; kingdom Metazoa; phylum Chordata; class Mammalia; order Chiroptera; family Phyllostomidae; genus Tonatia; species Tonatia bakeri. Next base: position 22,899 of record PVIA01004469.1, read on the forward strand.
GTGCAGCCGTTCCAGATTACTAATGTGAAAGCAGGGAGTAAACACACTGTTGCGGACGTGTAGAAAACACGTCGGCATTTCACGCCATCCACATTCATAGGAGCGAAGTCTGTTTATTGATCTTCCTTTGTCTGACAGGATCGAGTTGAGAGAAGTCACAAAACAATCAGGTCTTGGCCTTAGGACTCTGCACAAACATTCTGGCCAGAGGTGTCTTTTTACAAACAGCCGACAATACGTGGCAACCCCGTGCAGAAGAACAGGCTGCTGGCAGTGAGGTCTCCGGTGGGGCTCTCTTTCAGCTTCTTGGGGTTTGGGACATCCCTCCCTCTTTTGATAAACCAAATTCTCAGCTACTGAGGGAACTGGATAGTGAAAGGCAAACAACTAGCTGATGACAAGGTGACTCCGTAGTCACATTAACTGGCTGAAAGGAGAATGACTTTGCAGCAGAGGGCGCCCTGCCCCCTTGCAACAACACCCTTGGACCAGTGAGTTAGTCCTTCAGCTGCTGCTCTGCCCATTAGCACAGGCGAAGGTTTGGTATTCTCTTCAGAAGAGTGGGATTTTAATTAACTAGCTCTCACACATGAAAATTCTTTGGCTATTGAAAATCGTCACATTCTCCAAGAGAATAATATTCTGAGTTGAAAAGAGAGAGAGATGTGTTTAAATCTTTTGAGGGAGAAGGGGAGTAACCACTAGACTTTAAAGATGCTGAGGTACTAAGGCCACAAGACATTTTTTTTTTTTTTTTAGATCTCTGGGTTTAGTAAGGTCAATCGCCAGCCTGCAAAGAGAAACCCTCCCCAAATGTCACAGTGCCCTTCGACCAGGCAACCTGCCTTCACTTTTATTTCTGAGAACATTAGGAGAAAATTCAGCTAGTCCATGGAAGAAACACGTGTCCATTGGACGGGGATTCGTCTTTGGTTTCCAGAGCACACATGGCCCCCACATGTCCCTGCTTCTCCAAGCCCTCCGCTTCAGTAGGGACACTAAAACCACAGGCTTTCTGCCCGGTAGTGACTATGGGTAACTCAGGTTGAGCCAGTTTCTCCACGGATTTTTCTCTTGTGCCCTGTTCAGACCTGCAGACCTCTTAAGGTGAGATATATATTCTTGCTTTATCATATCAACAAATATTGATCAGTGGCCACAGAGCAAATGGCTCCACAGTAAGTGCAAACGTCAATAGTAATGAAGATGAGAAGGTCTTGGATCACTGAGATTCCTGACAAAAGCCACTTGTGAAGCCCTTGAGGGAGGCATGGTTCAGAGAGATGTGAATGACCTTGGCAGGTGGCAGAACAAGCGGGTTTTGCAATTAGAGGGCTTGGTAATGAAGGGTACCCCTCTAGGATCTGGACTCTCTAGTTTTGGGATGACAACTCAGTGCTGTCAAAGACTCAGTGTGCAGGAGTGCAGCTAGGGACCCAAGGATCTTTAAAAACAACTGTCCCTGTGACAAGCCTGGCCTTGTGCGAGGGGCAGAGAAGTGGGACAAAGGGAGAGGTAAGTGGTGGGAAACTCATTCCTGCAGCTCGGAGTGAATTTAGGTTTTAGGCAATCCAGACCTTTTCTGCAATCACGAGTGTCTAACTCCTTAACACACGCATGTGCACACAGACACAACCAGGTCAGCTCTACACCGGGGGAACGGGCACTGACTTGGGAAGAACATCCACATTCCTATCTTGCCATCCTCCATCCCGACTCCCCACAGGGCAGTCCTCACACCGCCCTTTAACGACCGTCACCAAACGTGCTCCTCAGTCCCGGCCCTGCCACAGCCAGATGAGGGACCTCTGGGGCTCAGAGCAGTATCCGAGGAACCGTGTGTCCCTGCCCTTAGGAGGGTGGTTTCTTTGTGTGTCTTTTTCAGTCTTAAGGAAGAAGTGGCCTCTCAGATCACTTACAGAGACAAGCTCTCACGCCACCATGTTAAGCAGCATGAATGGCCATCGCATACGGTACAGCCCACATATTTTCCTAAGAAATCCTACCCCTGGGGCCTGTAGTGAGCTGGGAAGGTCGCAGATGCTGGAGGTGGAAGATCACAAATCTGGACAGTATTCTGGAGTTGTTTCCTTGCCATGGTTTCCCTAGGAGACTTTTCTGGCAAGGACGCCTGCTGGGGGGAGAAAAAAGGAAAGAGCTGTAGATGGTCTGCGATACAATTAGATCTGAGAAGAGAAAATGGGACTAGTTCCTTCACAGAGGACTCTGCCGTTAGCATAAACAGGGTATTATCATCTGAAGCACAAATACAGGTGTTGCCATGATGTCAGAGGAAAACACCAACACTACCAACAATGGTGACCACACTGATCACTCTGGAGATCTACAGAACCAAGGCCTTTTGTCCCGAAAGACGGGAGAAGAACGTGTGTGGGTGCACACACAAAGGAAGAGATGGGCGATCAGAGAAAGCCAGGCTTGGAGACAGAAAAGGGAAGAAATTTAATTGAGAGTGTATAAAAATGCTGCTGGAAATCACCCTGGGTCCTTGCTCCATGGAGGGTGTGACTCTATAGCCCACCCTTTTGATGAAGGGGTTTTGGTTTAATGGGATTTCTTTGTGTTTAGTCAAGGGGAGGCCATTTATTTTGTATGCTCGGCAAGAATTTTCATCTAATCAAAACTCATAAATATAAGAAAGAATCCTATGTTAGTTTATCTGTCAGCATGTTTGATTCTAAAAGCATGGCAGCCGTGGGGAGATCTGGGCATTAACCAAAAGAGCCATCAGGCACCGCGGTTTTTCACGTGACCAAACCCAGAGACACAAAGGTCCAGAGATGTTTCCACCAGAATGAGGGAAATGTCAGAAACAAGACAAAACAAACCTCTTCGGACAGAGACTTGCCTCCAAGGTTACCATATCTGCTAGGTGGTGTCAGAACAGGTAGGTGCCTTTGCCACTACTCACCTCCTGCCTTCTCCAATTCTCCACTCCTCCTGCCTAAATGGCACGGTTGACACTGCTGGGGTGACAAACCCTGGACACTCCATCAAGGCTCAGGTGCTGTCTCCCTGATCAGGGAGGGCTCAGCTCCTCCAAAGGGCCCAGCCACACAGGAGGTCGCAACTCCTAGAGGTGACTCTGCATTATTCTGAGGGAATGAAATTGTTCTGGCTCTAGTCCACGGCCTCTGTGGTTGGGGGGTGGGGATGCTGATTTCAAGTTAAGAGTTGGACTGTTGCCAGGCAGTTAGAACTCACCAAGGAGTGTCTGGACAGTCTTCAGCCCCAAAGACTTTTTCTCAGTACTGCCACACAAAGTCTGGTATTTGGAGTCAATAGGAACTTCCAACTTTTCCCTTCTAAGGCCCCAGGGGGCACCAGGCCTGGGAAAAGACCTCCCACCAAGCAGGAAGAAGGACTGCTTAGAGGTTGAGGTCACGTTGGATGACTACAGTCGGGAATTCTCTTTGGCTGTGGAGTGCCACGGATCAGCCTCAGGATTTGCCGTAGAAGGGAGGGACAGACTCCAGTTTGAGCACCAAATCAATGTGCTTTGTGTGCCTTTCTGAAAAACGACTGGCCAGAGAAATATCAGTAAATGCTAACGGGGCCCAGGGTGTGGCTGGGAAGTTGAAGCAGAAACCCCAGCAAGGGTGGTTAACTGTTACAAAACAAACACACCTGTGAGCCTCTGGTTAGGCCACGTGGGTGGAGTCTAGTCCTCTGGGCAGGTAACTAGGTTTTAGCCTGTTTTCTTTGTAAGGGTCAGGGAACCTTGTGAGAAGGTTGGAGAAGCTGGAATCCTGCACTGTCCAATCAGGAGCTTGTCCCAATGGAGAGGCCTGGGAGTGTGACACACGCAATGGCTTCAGAGGGCTAAGTACAAAAAAGAATGCAAAGCAGTTCCTTCACACTTTTCACACGAATTACATATTGAAACAATAATATTGGATTAAAGAAAGAGGTTATTAGATTATTTTTTACGTGTTGACTTTTTTTACTTGCATTACATTTCTATTGGACAGGGCTGGCCTAGATACTCATGACGGAAAAATGCACATCGGCCAATCCATTAAAGTTTGCCTACACTTCTAGAGAGTTCCCCAACCTTTTGATATCCTCTGTGAATCGTGGGGTTCCCAGGTCTTTGGTGGGAGGTGGTGAGGAATGCTGTGGGGGAAGAAGTGCTGTTTCTATTTCTTTTGCACCCTTCCATGCTGGTTAAATTTTTTTTTCTTAGCTACCAAAGTCACAGGAAAATCTTCCAGAAACAGACCTTTGGTAAGTGGAGAACGTCATAGACTCAGGGGGTCAGGTGCACAGGCCTCTGCTGAGCCTCCTGGGTCCCTCAGTGTATCTGCAGCGCCCTCTAGCGGCTGCAGCGGACGCAGTGACCGCGTGCAGTCCATCCCTGCGGCCGCAGGGAACCGGAAGGGAGAGAGAACCCTCATTAGGCAGAGGGCTATGCACTCCTGCAGGCGTGTTCTCTCTGTGTATGGAATGCAAAGCCTATTTCCTTTGCTGTTGAATTATCCTTCTAAATCCACTTGACTTAAGACCAAAATTTGTTTTGGGCCAAGCTGATGAAGGAGGGGTAGGTGTTGCAGGCCCAGGCTGACCAAGAAAAGAAACACCTTGAGATGAACCACTGCCCACAGAAACACCAGGCTTGACGGGCGTCCAGAGATGGCAAACGTAGTGACTAACAGAGGACTGAAAACAAGGTGAAACCAAGCAACTCCTACTTGGGCTTAAAACTTCAATCCCTGAGATACTCATGCTCAGCAGCACAGGAGCGCCCCATCTCAACAGACGTCACTGTATGTTCCACACCCAGCAACTCTGCCTCCTCAAGGTGGAAAGGCAGCCACCTGCCATCCTGCGAAACATGGATGCCCCTGGCAAAGTGTGCACTGGTGGGGCTGGGCCAGGAGGCGCCTTGGGCACTGTCTCGCTACACCCCTCTACTTCACAGGTGGACAAGAAGAGGCCCGGCAAGCACGCAGCTCATCTGGGCCTCCTGACTCCTGGTTCAGCGCTGTCTTCATTCCTCTCTGAAGGGGACATTTCTGAAGGTGGCGATCATTTCCCTTGCCTTGCGGCCTGCTCGGAAAGCATCAGATGGGAAACGGTCACAGGCAGCGGTGACAAGGGCGCACCCAGCAGTGTCCCCTGTCCAGTACTCTGTGCTTCAGCGGGCAGTGAGGTTTTATGGTGGCACCAAGCTCTGTTTTTTGGATGAGTGTTAGTGTGAGGATGGGGGAGAGGCCTTGTCTGATGTGCAGAGAACTCGGGGAGGGAAGCCCCTCTCCTGTCAACCCCTGCGGTGAAGCGATCCTTGACTGTCCAGAGAAACTGTCCCTTCCTCCGTCATCGTCTCTGCCCCGGGAGAGTCTAAATAAATGCATTACAAAATTGCCCACTGGAAAAATAGCACATTTCTGTCAGAGTTACAAAAAAATAATGCAAACATAAGGAGTTTCCAAACAGTGGTGGTGTGTTGTATTCACTGGGCACCTCTTCCCTTCTCTGTCTCTGTCTGTCAGGAGAAGCCCGATGTCGCCAGCTCCCCTGCTGTACCTTTTAGACCAGATATTCATCGGATCACACCTCCCTCCTCACCTGGTGTCTGGACCCTGGACCTGCTCAGGGAGCCCCGGGAAGAAACCTGCAGAGGATTCGCCTACACCCTTCCTCGAGGCCTGGTGGGGGCAACAGAAGTGTTTTGGAATTAAGGTAGAACCTGCACTGTGGGGACACAGGCTTGAAGGTAACCAAGGAGCTGCTTCCTGAAGAAGCTGCTGGAGGTCACAGACCCTGCTCAGGCCTTGGGGAAGCCCGTACAACAGATGTTTTACTTTCAGGAACGATTCGTGATATCTGGTCTTAAAACTGAGCTTGTAATTCCAGCCACAAGCCCTATAGCCATGGAGAATGGCCTTAATGCCCTGGAGGGGACCTCTGAGTTCAGAATTTCAGCCAAAGACGGTGAGACTCAGACAACTGAAAGTGCCTCCCTAGAGCGTCCTTCTCATGTCATGTGGGCCCTCCACAGCGCCGGGCAAGAGGCCACCAGCATGATGCTGCGGACACTAATGAGCAGTGGCTTCAGCAGGCTCACAGCTTAGTGTCGGGGTCTCCGGAACCTGGGAAGTTAAAGATCCACTGGAAAGAATTCAGATTCCTAATGAAAGCTGGCCTTCGGCTGGGTCGGGTGCGGAGGCACTCCCAAAGCCACGCACACTTCAGGCCGGGGGCCCTGGCCCTTCATCTCAGAGACAGAACGCACAGACCAGCCGCAGCGGGAAAGGGCACTTCTGAACACCACTCTCTGTCAACGCTGGAGTGAATCAAAGGAAACACAGAGGCATGAACCTAAAGGAAACTACACACGGTCTTTAAAAAGAAACCACCAAAGAAATCAAACAACAATTTCAAAACAAACAAAAAAAAACACGATCAGGAAAAAATTGAAATGAAAACCTAGAAGCCCTAAACGCGTCCTTTCCATCTGTGGTAGGAGCTTCTGCAGAGTGAGTGTGTCTACAGCGACGTGGGAGGGGACTCAGCTTTCGGCTGCTGACCTGCCGAGGCCTGGACGTCGTCGTGGAGGCGGAGAGACCGCGTCGCCGGCCCGACTGACCTCGGGTATTGCTTTTCTCGACCGTTCCTGAGCGGGGCGCCCTGCAGGGGCCGAGGTGTTCTGGAGGCGTGCGTGCCCGGTCCACGTCGCAGGGCACCCCCCTCTTCTGTCCCCTTGGGTCCTACCATCCCTTTTTCCCATGTGCGCTATTTCACGACTTCACCTCCTCGCAGTCTTGGTCGGTGGAGAGTTCCACGTCCGACAGTCCAACCTCCATCGCCATGATGAGCGAGATGTCCGAGTCACTGCTCACGGCGGGCTCCTGTTCGCCTGCGAGGAGAGAGCAGAGTTCAGGGCCAAGGGCACTGCCAGCCTCCTGTGCGCGGAGGCTCTCTCTCCGACTGTCCGGTGAGGGGGGCGGGGAGCCGAGGCCAGAGCTCCACGTGCCCAGCCCTCCCCCCGGGGTGCACCTCTCTCCCTCCTACCCCGTCTGCCTGGGGAAGGCAGACTGTCGGGGAAACAGCCCCTCTGCTTCTATACACTTGGCCCCGAAGCCGCCCCAGTCCCCGCACCTCCCTGCCCGCCCCCGCCCATTTGTAAATATGTGGAAAGGGCAAAACCGCAGTCGTGGGAGCCTTGGCTGGAGTCCGCTCCAGCCGGGACCTCTGCCGGTGTGACACCGGACAGACGGGTCGGTGTGCCGGGACGGCCGGCTCCTCGCCCGTCAACCAAAACCGGTGGAGAGGGGTCTGCCCACTTGAAGAAAGGAAAGGAGTTCCTAGTGAACTCTGGGCTGTGTCTCGGGATGTTGATTATTTCAATAGGATCGCCTTGAATAGCATTTCTTTGAAGGTCGAAAGAAGATATTAGAAAAATTGACTATTTTGTAAAAAAAAGATAAAGCCTCTTCTCACACTATACCGCTAAATACATTCTAAATGGATCAAAAAGTTCAATGTAAACAAAATAAACTAATGAAGCTGGAAGAAAATATATCTAAGTATATGTGGTAAGGAATTCTATATGAAAAAGCAATTGAGCAATTCACAGAAGACTGATACATGTGAATACAATTTAAAAAAATTAAAAGCACAAAAAATAACATCAAAGGCCCAGATCACACTGGGATTATTTATAAAAATTTCACAAGGGATCGTGTTTTTAACACATTGAGAGCTTTTAAGTCAACAAGAAAACTAACAAACAGAAAAATGGGCAGATCACTGTGGAACAGTTCACAGAGGGTATCGCAAAGATGACCAAGAAATATATAAATGAGCTACTCCTTTTGTTCACGAAATCTTTGCTCTTCAAAAAAGATAGCCTCGTTGTTAAGGGGACACTGAGGTGGGTACTTTTACAGAGTACATGTAGCACTGTGAAATGTCCACCCAGTGATTTCCTCTCCATAATCTATTATAAAGAAATAATCAGAGATGCAAAAACATTCATTTAATCATTATATATAGCAGCAAAACATTCCGTGTAACAAAGTCCAACAATAAAGAATCTATAATAAACTATGTTACTTCTTTTAAAGGATATCATCTTTTTTACAATGACTCAAGTGACATTTTCAGGGAATTTGTGGTTACATAAGGAAATGCTCGCAGTATACTGTGAGGGCAGAAGTATTCAAAGCTTTTTTTTTATGCAGTGAGGTTGACAGAGAAAGTTAACTGGAAGCAAAGAAACCAAAAAAAGCTGATAAGTGTTGCCTCAAGTTTTATGATTTTTACTCATTTTTAAAACTTGTGTTCCGTTGTACTCCCGAATGCTCTGGAACGCACACATACCATTCACTCACTCCAGGCACACGGAGCCCCGCTCTGTGTTAAGGATGCACCAGACGCCAGGGGTGCAGTGAGAGGGGGTGAACCCTGTCCAGCACAAGACAATGGGATAAGCAAGCACTAGGCTGGAAGAGGTACCTGGTGCTCTAAGAGCAGGCAGGAGGGCTCCGTAACCATTCGCTGAGTCAAAGGTCTCCCATAGGGCGAGTTGTCTAAACAGACTCCTATAGCATCTCTTATCTTAGCCAGAGGAAGGAGAAGGGAGAGCCTTTTAAGTGTGTCAGTAGCGCACAGAGAAGCCTGGAGGTGGCAGGGAGCCCTTGGGCAGACACCGCGTCATACGAACCATGGCTGGAACGCATGGCCCAGCTGGGGAGTACGAACGGGGGAGGCAGGGGAGCTCAGCGCCATAAAAGGCAGCCTTAAAACTCAAAGATCTTGTATGTTCCATTATCCTGTAACAGAAACACGCAATTAAACGACCAAACACAATGTCTAAGTCCTGATGGAGGCTGATGGTTACAAAACTGTGGCTCTGATAATCACTGATTTGATTTGCTACATGGTGAGGTGCAGTGAAGAGCTTGTCATAGTAATGTTGTGACTTTCACATAGATCTGGCTTAAAATAAAACAGGCGGCACAGAGAAAGTGCGGACTTTGACTTCTGTGGGGAGAGCTCACTATTAGAGTTAGATGCACAGGTAGCTTCTCCTTCGCTCCGGCTCTTCTGCCACCAGCTGCAGCAGACTCCATGGATGCATCCCCACCGTGCTGGTTTTTATGCTGGAATGTGCGAATGGAAAGCACAGGGGGCCGCGGGGACTGCTGAAACTGTGGGCGGCTCAAGTCATGGTGCTATTTGGGAAACTGACTGTCCGGCACGGCGCAAGGCAAAGATGAATTCGAATTAAGAAAAACAGAGATTTGCCAAAAAAAAAAAAAAAAAAAAAAAAAAAGCTTCAGTTTTTATTATGAGACATTTGCATCAACCACATTATCTAATCATTTTCCATTTTAAAACTTAAAAAACATGATCGGAAGACACTTGAAATTGCTTCTTACAGTGTCCCATGTTTTTAATTGAACTTGGACTGTTCCATAATTTTTAAAAGTGGGGCTTCATGCTTTAATTAAGGTAGATGCTTTACCTTCAGATGATGATTATGTGAAGAAAAATGTTGTCACTAAGACATTTAGAAGGTTCTCTGTGGGTGAGTTTTTAAAGTAGCTACTAATATAAATTTTACCTTCTTCCCTGCAAAGGCTAATATAAAACAAATGCAAAAATACAGTGGCCTTTATTGAATTCTCACAACAGCCCTTTGATGTGGGTATTATCAGTATGGCTTCAAAGATTAAAAAAACAAACAAACAAACCTCTTAGTCCATTTGACACAGTAGGATAATGCCTTCCTTCTCTTGGGTTTCATGCATTGTAAGGACACTGAGAAAATTTAAACAGGGAGTGATGTGATCCACTTAATATTTTAAAAGATCACTCTGGCAGGGCAAAGGGCAGAGGTAGTCCAGAGGAAACCGTTGTGGAAAACAGATGAAACATGAGGTGGCTTGCTGTGGCAATAGGAATGGAGCTAAGGGGCAGGTGGAAGGACTATTTTAGAAGAAGGAAATGCAGAAAAGTGATGGACTGGACCAAGGTGACAGGAGATGAGAAAGCAGAGTGGCTGCCACATTCCTTGAGCAATACAGGTACTCCTTACTGAGCTGGAGAAGCTGGAGGCCGGTTGGGTTGGGATACAGGTTGAGAGTTGAGTTTTGAAACCACTATGGCAGCAAGACACAATGGAATACTATTTGGCCATAAAAGAAGAAAATTTACCCTTTGGGACAGCATGGATGGACCTAGAGAGCATTATGCTACGTGAAACAAGCCAGTAGAGAAAGACAAATACCATACAATCTCACTCATATGTGGGATCTAATGACCAAATGAACTAACAAGCAAAACAGAGACAGACGCATAGATAGCAGGCTGACAGCCCGGGGGATGTGAGGGTGGTGGTGAGCCGTTAGGGGGTAGAGGGGTTGGCCAAAAAGGAAAAAGGACTCAAGGACATGGACAAAGTGTGGTGATTATGGGTGGGGGAGGGGTAGAAGGGGGATACATGGTAACAGGAAAAATACAATAAAACAATAAAGCGTTTTGCACATGCAATGTTCGAGGTGCCCGAACATCCAACGTCGATGTGGAGTTGGCAGCTAGACACAGCGCCTGGAGTTTGGAGGAGAGGCCGAGACTCTCGGCGAAGTCGGGAGGCTTCGGTGCAGAGAAGGCACTTCACACTGTGGGAGCAGATGAGGTTTTCTAGGAGGAAGCTGTAGAAGGAAAGATAACGCAAGGGGAGAGCGCCCAGGAACGCCAAACCTGCAGGCAAAGACTCAAACTAGTGCCTCCATGTGATCTCTTTGGCCCACAATGTGTTTTTAAAGTGTGAACCAGTTACCATTATTTTAAAAGTCAGGTTCTTTCACATACAAACTTATAGTAGACGTTTATCTTGGAAAACAAGTGTGGCAACCCGTGCCAGTTCCCAGAAGGAAGCTGCTGGGGTGAGACTTGAGGGCGCCGCCCCGGGCAGAGTCTGTGGCACGCACTCCCACTGGGGATCGAACCCACGACCTTTTGGTGTGTGGGATGACCCTCTACCCAAGTAACCCAGCCAGGGCTCCTTTTCCCCCTTTAAATGTATCTTGTTTCTGTGCCTCCTTTGCAGGCACTGCCTCACATTCACAGTCTGTGCCCAAGGGAACAGGATACTGGGGGCATCCCCGAATCGGTCAGGGTAGATTTAAAGACCAATCCCAAGTCATCTGGTTGGTCCTCGGCCTTGAACCTCCTTATCATAGCATTAAAGACAATGTGATTAGCTGGTAAGCAGAAGACACTTTTAAATGGAGGCTCATAACCTCCTTTGTTGACTTATAACTAACTACTGCTTTAATCTATTTCCACATCTAATTCTAAGTAAATTCAATCAGTAGCTTAACTGTGGTTAACCAAAAATTATGAGTGGCGGGATGTGTCTTACTACTTTCATACATTATTATCATTTACAGCTTTTTCATTGAATTTATTGGAGTGGCATTGGTTAATAAAATTATTTGGGTTTCAGGTGTACAATTCTACAGTACGTCATCTGTATATTGTACTGTGTGCTCACCACCCAAGTCCAGTCTCCTTCCATCACCATTTATCCCCCCTTCCCCCTCTCCTACCTCCTCCCACCCCCTTTTTAATTTTACACACTATTAATGTCTTTGGTTTATCTCTTTCCTCGTTGATACAGAAAATGTTACCTAAGGAGCCAGAGGTTTCCATGTAGGGAATGGGCACGCAGCTGTAGTTCTGCTCTGGGTTTGATACAATCAGGTGGGCCTGGTTGAAGTTTCCTGCAACCTGAGAACGTAAGATCCTGAGGTCCGTCCTGTCGGGTCTTGGGCACACCTGGCCAGTCTGTGTCACCACCCTGCTCAGGCCCGTGCCACTGTCCACACTGTCATTTCAGAATCCCATCGCTGGTAAATGTTTGTAGTAGTGAGATTGAATTGAGGTTCCTCTCTGACTTTGTGGGGCTCAAGTTTTGTATTTTATTAGCTAATAAAAATATTAATGTTTATTGAGTACTTAGTACGTGCCCGGGACTATGCTAAATTCTTTAAATAGATTGTTTAATTTAATATTCACAATTAACTGATGGCATAATAAGAATTATTACTTCCATTTTAGGTGATAAAATGAAGACTCAGAAAAGTTAAAAATCTCCCAAGCTCACAAGGCAGTGGAGTTGGAACCAGAATTCAAACCTAGGTGTGTCTGATTCAAGTCCATGAACTTGGCAGTTCAGAGTTTGGATTCTTAACCAAAGATTAGTGGACTTTTAGGAGAGTCCTGGTACCTAGAATTACAACCACACTTTTATGGTTGTGTGCATATATGCATTTTCCTGGTGAGAGGGTTGCTTTTACCAGATTCTCGTGGAAGCCAGAAAAGGCTAAGACGTGTTCACGTGAGAGCTTTGCATCCCAGGCGAGCTGGAGGACACGTTTTTGTATGCAGCAAGGGTGGCTTATCTTTTTGTTTAATTAAAGCATATTTTGGTTTGCATTTCACCGACTACGTGTCCTATTAACTTGACATGACACTTTTCGTGCAAAGTCAGTGCCTTCCTGCTTCATTGTTTCTTTATGATGGTCATTCAAAGCTAATGAAGAAAATTATCCTCCCCAGAATGAGGTTTGACATTTACTCTGCTGCCTGCCTTATGAAAGGAGGCACAGAGCGGGTGCGGGCTGGAATAGGCCTGCTCTGTGAGGAATGAACAAACACTGCCCTCAGAATAAAGTGTTCTCTGTGTCGGGAGAAAATAACGTGGGGGTGAATACAATCCCCCAGGTGCCCCGACTCTCCAGCAGGTTCGGTGTTCACACGCTGGGAGCTGCTCTGCATCACAGAAGAGCTTATTCTTCCCCCGATGTACTTGGAAAATACAGTTTCAAAGAAACACAGCATCTTTCTGCCCACTGCTACCGATGCTTATCTTCCTGAAAAGAGGACATCATTTCCAATCGCCCCGGTGTCGTACAAGAGCACCATGGGGCAGGCGCTCAGGCAGACGGGCCAACTTCCGGGCTGCTGTCCTCTCCTCTCTTCTCAGAGTGGAGGTTTCTGAGGGCTGGGGCACTGCCTACATGTCCCTTATTATACACCCAGTGAGAAAGTTCCTTAGATTTCAAATGCAGAGCTTTTCCAATAAGGAGTGTATTCCTTCGAATTCTTCTGTTAACAAGACTTTCTGAGGAGACAAAACTCCGACTTGGGTTGAATTCCCCCTCTTGTGGGTGGCTTCTGCTGTGAGAACGGCAGGCCTCTGGGTCTCTGTGTGACAGTGACAGTAATAGCTGGAAGGCACTGGCTCCTTCCAACCTGTCAGGCACCGTGTTAAGCAATGACACAGATCATGTATGTCACCTCACAATGACATTCTGAAGGAGGCGTATGATTACCCCGATGACTGCTTCACATTTTACAGTTAATGTCAACTTGTCCAAGGTCAAGTACATAGAGAGGGGCAGCAATGGAATCCTTCCTACCCAGGCAAGCGCTGTTGACGGCTGTGCTATTCTAGAAGGGCAGACCTGTCATGTCTATTTGGCTGCTAAGTGGTTTTCACAGACAATGCTTGGCCACCTTTGGGAACCAGGCGACCCAGACTTATGATATAAATAAATCCATTTGGCCAAGTAGTCACTTGGCTAAAATCATTTGGATGCAAATGGTTCTTTTGCCTTTTTAAATTTTTGCTTCATAATTATAAACATAGCCATCATGAGCTCAAACTGGGAAAATTCTTTCTCACCTTTTACATGGGGAGGTCTAAAACATTGTTTTTATTCTGACTCAGTAAAGAATTCCCGGGAAATCTGTATATTAAATTAGGTCACATTATTTTGAATTCATTTGGCTTTTCTCTCTTCATCATTGGTTTTCTTTCCCCTGACACTTCATCCAGCAAGAGAAATATTTCCTTCAATGGCTCAGAGTGCTTACGGATTTCCTTAACAGTTCATTCACTGAGTAATTCCTTGCTGAGGGCCAAGAGAAGGGACACTGGGCTGTTTGCATTAGCTTTAGGGTAGTTTTTGCAGCAAAGGAGGCAAAAATCTAGTGAACATGTTTGCTGTCCATATGTACTTTACAATCTCCAATTAGAAAAACCTACACAAAACCCTGAGCATTAAGCATAGAGTTTAGGATGTGGAAGGCTCTTGCAAATGTATGATTGGAACAGAAACAGAGTGAGAAAGAGAAAGCTGCCCGATGGGTTTAGAGAGAAAGGCAGAGATCATGCAGCCTCAACCATTTTTGCAATTGTATAAAATTAGCCCTAGACTTCATCAATTTATTCATCAATTTATTCATTCACTCATTTATTCCACGGGTATTTATTGAACACAAATTAGGTGTACAGCATGGTTGGCGACGAGCTTTGGAGCAGATAAGATGAACTAAACACAGGCTGTGCCTCTAAGTTGACAATGATCCAGTAAAAGCGATCAGATTTGTATCTATACATTCAATACAAGGTGATATATGCTAAAAAAATAGGAATAAATAAAATGGTAAGAAAATAAAGGGGTGGTGACCTCTAACTGGATAACCAAGAAGGTTCATAGAGTAGGTGACATGTACACCAGTGGAGTATAAAGATTTAAGTACACAGAGTAGAGAAATGGCATTCCTTTCAGTAGAACCAGTATGGCCAGGTTTCCACAGAGTAAATGCCAGGCGTGTGGATGGCTTGGTTTGGCTGTAGCTGAGGTTATGGAGAACAATAGGCTCTATGCCAGTTGTAGCTGGTAGGTACTCTGCCCTCTTCCTGTTTCACAGGGAGCTGAAAGGCTGGGAACTACATTTCCCAGACTCCCTTGCCAGCTAGCATTCTCTTAGGTCTGCCAAAGAGATTGGGAGGCAGGAAGAGGACGGAAGCTATTGTATTGCTGGTTCAGGCAGGTCAGTGTGGGCTCCGGAAGTGTTGGCAGTGGTTTCAACAGCAGGAGCAAGGCAGCCCTAGCAACAGAATAGCGGGTGTGTGCTCAGTTGCTCTGGGTCACCCCCTCTTGTTCCTCTAGTCTTCCAAACCTGTTCTCTCTCTCTCTTCCCTTCCCTCCCTCCCTCCCTCCCCACCTGTTTTTCTTATTCATTAAGTTTACTGAAGCATACTTTACATATAATAAATTGCATCTATTTAAAGTATATGGTGAGCTCAGATGAATGTGTATTAAATTTCCTTATTTTCAAATACCCAGAGCGATTTCTGTTTTTCCAGACGGGGCTCACTGAATACAGGCAATGGCTTTGGAAAGATAGGCTGTACTAAAACCGAAGAGGGATCTGAATGCAGAGCTAAAGTGTCATGATTTTATTTAACATACATGGATTATGTTTGTGTATAAGAAGCACTTGCTTAGACAAAGTGCCGAAAAATAAACAATGTCAGTTTCCTTATCAGTGATAATAAGGATACACAGCTTCACTTCACAGTGTGTCTGGCACATGCTATACCAGATAATGCACGACTATCATTGTAGTTACTATATTCATCGAGGACTTGCTTTATTCCTTCCCCTTCACATCTCTTGGCTTCCTTCCTTGACCGTGAATGTGCTGGTGGACAAGGGGTGTCCTTTCTTTCCCTGGCCCCCACCCCACGGTTTCTGTAATGTTCTATTTCTCCAATGTTATTGCATGTAGGCTGGTGCATCAACATTTCATCAGGAGCTCATTTGCCATGTGACAGCCTCACCCCCACTGCTGGTACAAGTGCCACCGTTATAAGATAGCCCAACTCGAGAGCCAGAAGAAACCAGAGAACGGCGCTCTGATGGAAACAGGGTCCAGCTGCAAGGTCGAGCCACAGGACACAGCACGGGGCAGTCTTTCACCTCTCTCTGGGAGGGGCTGGGGCGGGGAGGGCAGCGGTAGGAACGCACTTTCTTATAAATGCATTTTCAAAGGGAAAGGAGCATTTAAAATATAAGCCTGCTAAAATATCAGTCCTTAAGGAGTGCACCAGCGAATCGTAAGGCAATCAATAGCGCAGTGCTAACCTGCAGAGACGGAACGCTGCCGCGGATATATCTAGGTCTCTGTCGGCGGGCTTCATTTTACATCAGCTTGTTCCGTGACCACAATCAATGGAAGGTCTTTAATAGAGTTGTCATTTATGAGTGTTCTGACCATCGGCTTCCCCAGAAAGCATGTGAGAAGCCTGTTTATAAAGCTTCAAGACTGCAAGTCATTTGTTTAGAAGAATTCTTGGTTGTTACCTGCACCTCTCACAATAAACGCTGCATCACTCACCTTTGGTGGGTTTGAGAACCTGTCAATACATGGTGTTTTGGAGGATGGGCAAGGAGGGGAGGACTCCACGTGGGGGCAGGAACAAGCCCTCAAAAACTGATCGACTCACTCTTAGCGAAACAAAAGTGGCCCGATGTTGTGACCCGGAGTATGGGTTCATACCCCACCGTGTATTTCTGAAATTCCCCTCGATGGATGTGTCTACAATGCCTTCCTGAAAAACCCAATGGATTATTTCTAAAGCCTATAACAGCAAGAGCACTGGTGCTGTCACAGGTGTTATCAAATCGTAAGCACACCCCACTCATCTAGCTCCCAAATACAATTTCCAACTCTTGGTGTTCAGAACAACAACAATAAAAAGCCAAAAAAGAATTTGCAATCAATATTTGGGCACGCAATGGAATTCTGTAGCCTGAGTTTAGGGTGAGAATAAAGGAGACACAAGTGAGGTAAGCTGTTCTCCAAGGTAAGGGACTATGAAAGGGCAAAGGGACTATGGGTACCGTTAAACCTGGCCATGCAGTTGTCTTCCACAATGCCCCTTGAAGACAGAAACCCTTGCCCTTCTGCCCTCTCACATCTTCCTCTGCTTTGTTTCCTAAGTCAGCGGATGGAACCAGGAGAGCCCTCGAGTTTACTCACTACATCCCTCACTCGGCCAATCAAGTAAGGCTAATGGTGGTAAAGCACTGAGCCCAGTTTCTGGCTCAGAGAAACGCTTACTAAAACAAGCCTCTAATAGTGGTAATGATAAAGCTACTGTTTGAACTGGCGTTCACAGGCAGACGAACCCATTCCCCACTCTGTAAGTGAGCAGGCAGATACAATGGGAATATCCCACCTTTGGTGTCCCTGGGCCACACTGGCAGAAGAAAAGTTGTCTTGGGCTACACATTAAATACACTGTGACATGTCATCACAAAAAAATCGCATAAT
This sequence comes from Tonatia bakeri, assembly GCA_004024845.1. Classification (NCBI taxonomy): domain Eukaryota; kingdom Metazoa; phylum Chordata; class Mammalia; order Chiroptera; family Phyllostomidae; genus Tonatia; species Tonatia bakeri. The sequence goes on from PVIA01004469.1 coordinate 40,065, forward strand.
GTTTTAAGTAAATTTACAGTTTTGTGCTGGGCCGCATTCACAGCCCTCCTGGGCTGCACATAGCTGGCAGGCTGCAGGTTGGACACCCCTGCTAGTGTGTCTGGAAAAACAGTAATGACTTAATTTTATATCTGATAATGCCAAAATGTAATCATTGAAAAAATACACTGAATTTCAATAAAATCTTTCTGACAGGTGGGGGTCCAGGAAAGGTACCAGGGATTCTCACAGGCAAGGCTGGTGGGGAAGGGTTGTGTGTGTGCGTGTGTGTGTGTAAAAAATCTGCACGGGAAGGATACATTTTTCAGAAGAGTGTGTGCCATTTTTTTAAGAGTTTGAGCGAGTGCTCATGAAGGGGTAATGAAGAGCTGGAAAGAGCTGATTTAGAAGTCAGAAGACCTGATCTCAACATTGACATAATAGCCCTGTTCATGTCCCCAGCTGGTGACATGGATTTCTCATCTGCTCTCAGAGGGTGGGGACATATTTTGTAAAGATTGTACCAAAGCTCAACCCCCAATATTACGCAAGTAAAAGAAATGTAACGGTTACCACTCAAATGAATCAATGACTGGGAAGGTCTGAAGAAATCATGTGGGCATTTAAAAGGCTAAACACACTGGGAGAGGGACCCTTCCTCTGATTATATCATGCTAAGGGGGAAGATGAGCCCATGGAACAGGTGAAGGAAAGCCGGTCTAGACCACACAGCAAGGAAACTGTTCCGTTTATTTATAGGGGCCAGCAACCTTCTTCCTGCGCCCCAACCCCTCCACCTCAGTAGGTTCTTCCAAGACCAGCTTAGGGTGTCTGGTTGCTCTCTCATGGTTTCAGGGTGGGCTCAGCCCCCCAGTGTGGACTCTCTCTGTGGCCAGTAGGTGGGGTGTGGCTAAATCGGCTGTTTGGCCAGCAGCTTGCTGAATTTAAAAATGGATTGGTGAGAAGTGAAAAGGCACCATTTACAGTTGGACCATTGTGCCTGGGTCAGCATATCTAGGATCAACACAGAATTAGGGAAAGGACTTAAAATCAGCAATTTTCCAGCAGTAGAGGTGGAAATCTAAGACAGAGACATTTCACCCTAATAGCTTTGAATCTGTGTTCCAAAGGCCAAATTCCGGGGACAAATTCCAGTGGGAGTTTCTGGAATTTAATGGGGGGGGAGGGGTGCGGGTTAAGGTCTTACTATTTCCTGCACCAGCCCCAGAGAGATATTCTCTCTCTTGTAAAATAATAAAAACTCTACAAATCCCTCATGGAGACAGAACCTTTAGCAGATACAGCCAATGAGGCCTATTTTTTTTTTTTTTAAACAGCACTCGGCAAAATGACTTCTGCTTCGCACACATCTGTTCTGCATCTGTTAGAACCTCACTGTCCTCAAAGGCAGTTTCACCCCAGCTCAGAACAGGCACTCGCCAATGTTAGGCCATCTCCCTGACACTGTTGGTAAAAGGGCTTTGTTTCATCCATGAAACAGACCTCAAGATTAACTTCTGGTGCGATCTTACAGATATTTTTGGAGCAGTTTACAATATCTCTTTTCCCCATTCCTATGAAGGTTTTGAGCTTCGCACAACATAAAGTCATTTCAACATGTGGCCCATTGAGATTCTGAATTTTGACTTTTTTTTAAAGATTTTATTTATTTATTTTAGAGAGATGGGGAAGGGAGGGCAAAAGAGAGGAAGTGAAACATCCATGTGTGGTTGCCTCTAGCACACCCCATACTGGGGATATGGCCTGCAGCCCAGGCATGTGCCCTGACTGGGAATCAAACCAGCGATGCTTTGGTTCACAGGCCTGCGTGCAATCCACTGAGCCACACCAGGGCCTTGACTTTTTTTTTTTTTGAAAGATTATGCTGCTGCTATTTGAAATGATTATGGATGTTTATGACGAACCCTCCTCCCCCCTTTAACTCCACAGGTGGCCTAAATATTTGTCCAGGAATGAGATCCTGCTTCCCCCCCTTTCTGGCGGTGCGCTGTGCTTGTCATTTTGCCCATATTGCTCAGCAGTACACAACCAACACACAATCGGAACGTGTATTTTTGAAGCCTCTGCAGCCACAGGCACAGGTCGACCCATGTCCCAAGCAGGAGGTGCTTTATCCCTGCATTGGTCTTACCAGGTAGCTGTCAACGTTTATTTTTTCCCCCCGCTTGCAACTATTTTATATTACTTCGTCACAGAATGACAGCTGCCCGCACTATTTCTAAAGTCTCTTGTAATGTGGGATGCTTTGTCAATAGTGATAAATACGGTGCAGAGTGGTTTAAAATCCACAAATCCCCACATTAATACAAACCGCTGCTCATCTGGTGCTGAGCTGAGTTTCCATGGATATGAAGAGAGCGTCTGTCTTCAATACCCAGGAACCCCCCAGTAGGAGCAGACACCCTCGCCTTGAAGATCTATCTGCAAACCCGGCAAAAAGCAACAAGGGTCCTGAGGGAATGGAGCCTCAGAGAGGTGGAGCAATTTGCCCAAGGTTGCAGAGGCAGCAGGTGGCCGAGCTGGGCTGACTTAGCTCTACTGCTAAGAACTTAAATTATTTTCAGGGGTGTAAATCAGGACAGGGATTTCAAGATCTCTCTCTGTGTCCAATAAATCCCCACCCATCTCTTCCCAGCACCCTTGCCACTTGGTCACGTCTCACTCTGACGCCTCACCAGCTGACGACGATCCTCACACTCAGTGTGAACACAGATCCGTACAAGTGTGATCTGGCTGTAGAGGGTGCTGTTCTATAGTAGGGCACCAGTGCTATAACACATGACACCTAAAATTAAGGACTGCCTTACTTGTGGGGGCACATTCTTCTTTCCAGATATGAGAGGACCTTTGAGTCCATTAATGAAATAATATATAACTCTGCTTTGGGAGCTGTTCCCTCTCCAATGAGCTAAGTTGGAAGCACAGTTTCATGTGTAGGCGTACTCAATGGAGAGTCACGACCAGAAACTCCAAGCATCCCTGCTGAAACATGTACACTCCTGTGACACGGAGTGGGTGGCATCGACTCACACGTCTGTGTGCAGGCACACATGCGGCCCATACCAGCGTGCAGCTGTGTGTGTGAAAGTGCTGCCGGAGACACACACGTTTTACCTGATGTGCAGGCAGGAACGTGTGTGTGTGCAGGTTTGTGAGTGTCGGCAGGTGCACATGTGTTCTTGGTGCATGTGTGCACACACATGCCTGTGTCAACATAGGTGTGTGTGTGCCCACGCACACCAGTGTTTATTTATTCCACTGCATGAATTTTCCGTATCTGCACAACAGGGAAGGCAGGCTTTCTAATCCTTTGTGTTCCCGCTCAAACTTTGGTTTCCAACTCTCTAATCAACTCCATATTTAGATAACAGTCGAGGTATTATCATAATTTTTTTTCCTTAAAAAATTCATTCTACTATTCTTGTTGCACAGCGGGAGTTGAAAGGAAGCCAATCCTTTCTTGAGCTGACAGCTCTGATTGAGGCATAAGTCTTTGTACAAATGAATGATTTGTGTGACAAAAAAATTTCGATGACGCTTTAGTCTATAAATCTACTAATTGTTCCGCCCCGCTGTGCACCTTAGTTACCAGTGAGCTCATTAGCTGTGTGTGTGGCTGCTGAATAGGCACACACACAGTTGCACTGCACGATCTCACTAACAGGTATTATTGTAATGAGACCTAATAGGACAATTCACAACAGTGAGTGTTCCTTAGATATCAGTGCAAGTGAGACACATCCCTACATTTGAGCTGAGTTGGAGCCCCAGACTGCCCCTGCACCTGGGGCTGGGCAGCTGCAGTGAGCCTCAGAGGACGTGCCTGGTCTCCAGGGTGCTACCTGACGCAGGTGCGGCCAATTGCCGTTGTGAGAGAATGAGGCCCATGACGGCTGCTGCTCTGAGCTGGAGCTGCGTGTGTGCACATACATGTGCATGTGTGTGCATGTTGATGCATGTCGATTCTCACTCTGGCATCTGGGTGTGTGCTCCACAGGAGGGAAGCCTCCAGAGCGAGGAGGAGGGACCATCTCCCCACCATCTTGGCATTCTCAGACTTGTCCGGGGCAAGTGCAGTGTGTCCTAACCAATCACCGCCCAGCAGTGTCTTGTCTGGCGTTGGGGAGGAGGGTTCGGTTAAGTCACTTAACCACAATATGTTATCTTTTCCCTAGAAATTTCCCTGCAAATGTTTTCCCCAAAGGGAGGAAGTACAGTGAAGACCACCCTATAAGAAGCTGGTGGGTTAGGTACTTCGTGTTTTAAAACATTCCCCAGTGGATTTTCTATGTGGGGGTGTGGGACTCCATCGCTGCAAACTTGGAGGGTTATACCAATGTGTACTTCCAAAGGTTTTGCTCCACACTGCCCCCTAAAATTTAACTTCTAAACACAAAAAGAACACCAAGACTTAGCAAGTCTGAAATTATTAGTTTCTTAACAGATCATCTGTCTGGGGGTCTATAGGCTCACAACACCCTCTAGGTTGTTGGTGGGGCGGCTGTCTCTGGAATACATCCAACAGAGAGCAGGTGGAGGAAGACGTCACCTTGGCCTCCCGGGAACTGGCACTAATGGGCTGTAGACTGATTGGTGGGCTGCCTCGTGGTGACGCTCAGCACCTGAGAGGTTTCTCTGTAAATGATTCTGTAAGGGCAGGCAGTATTTTATATGAGGTCATGGTAATGAAGACTGCAGCTTACAGCTCTGTAGTACTCAAACAATCAATACATGAAAAAGATTAATGACATGCGAGCTTGTAGTTTTGGCCCACGGAGTAAAGCCATTGTGGTCATCGAAGACGTGCAAGGGCAGGTCACCTGCATAGTTAAACCAGACGAACAGTTTAGGATGCAACCTGGAGCTTCCAGGCTCTGGAATGTACTTGAGAAAGGTGCTATGTAGATATTTTTATATCAAGACTTCTCAGTTCCACCTATAGGTGGTTGGGATGTGTCCATCCAATGTGTGTTCCATGGGGAGAGACGTGCACCGTGGGAACAGAGGTAGTGTGTGACTTACTGAGTGCCAGGCTGAGCCAGTGGCTGTATCTACATTGACACATTTCACCTGTGAGGCGGATTGTACTGGGAGAACTTTAAAGATGAGGAAATTGAGGCCCACAGAGGTTGAGTGGGCTACAACTGATTCAGTGGTCAGCCAGGATTTGAGCTCAGATGCATTCAATATCCACGTCTTCCAGCTTCCCCAAGCCTGTGCAATCTCTTGGTAGGGTCACCTCCATTCATCATGGGTTAATGCTAAGAATAGCACCAAGGGTATGAAGCAAAAATGAAGAGCTTCATTTCAGCTGCACTGGTCTCTGGGCACTTGGCTTTATGCTAATTCAGGGCATTTGCAGAAATTGATGCATAGTCAGGCGTGAGAGCCTCTCTCCTCGGCTGCCGTTTCCACGACTTCATCTCTCTCCACTGCTTCTAATCCCATTTCTGCTGTGTAGTCCACTATCAATACTGATAAATAATAAATCATCAATCCATTTCTACAAGGCATCAGTTCCCCGCCTTCCTCATGACGGAGGAGCAGTTTAGCATCTGTGTTCCTGTCACACGGGGGAAGAAGGGTCACAGCGTCATCCTGTAAGCCACGGGTGTCAAACTCATTTTCCCCGGGGGTCACGTCAGCCTTGTGGTTGCCTTTGAAGGGCCAAAATAACTTTAGGACTGTATAAATGTAACTACTTCTTAACTGTGAATGAGTTGAAATTACATTTGGCCCTTTGAAGGCAACCACAAGGCTGACATGGCCCCTGGTGAAAATGAGTTTGACACCCCTGCCATAGGCTCTCATGAGGCTGGTCCTCTGGGGCCTTGGAAGATGTATTTGTGACACAGTGTTTTCCATTTGTAACTATTGCTATTGTTGGTTTCCTTTAAAATTTAGCATATCCATTCATTCATTCATTCAGCTAATGTTTATGGAGTCTAACTGAATAAACTGTGCTGAGCTTTGGAGCATGGAGGTAAAAAGCTGAAGTCCAAATTCTATCAGGACCTATACATTTAGTGAGGGGACAGGTGCTTTCTCCAGGAATCGTAACAGAGATGGCTGTTTGAAAGGGGATGATGTGGGAGGAGCCCTGGATGCTGCCTGGAGTAGCAGGGGAGATAGCTCGGAGGGCACACTGAAGGATACGTGAGCCTTGGGCGGGGGAGAAGAAGGGGCAGGGACACTGTGCCTGGACCACTGGTCACTTAGAAATGCTTCTGTGTGACGTGCGCTGTGGGAGTGGTGGAAAGTCAGAGAGAGAGATGCAGAAGCCGAATGCTTCCTGATTTGTCCAGATTAGCCAGCTTGAGGCAGGTGATAAAAATGTTCTGAGCAAAACAGTGAACTATGATCAGGTTTCTACAGGTGATCATTGAGGAAGCAGGACCAGGCCAGACTGGGAATGGTAAGACTAGAAATGAAGGAGTGAAATGTCAGCCATGGCAAAAAGCCAGGTACGAGATGGTAAGGTTTGATGGATGGCAGCGGCAGAGGGGAATGGCCCAGAAAGAGAGATTTCAAGGAAGAATGAACCTGGCTTGGTGATGGTTTTACTATGGGGGGCAATAGAGTGGAAAGAATATGGGGAAACTGCATGTTACTGGCTTGAACACTGGAAAGTAATTTCACGGTAAAAACTGAAGTCACTAAGTTATAAAATAAATCTATACACTGGTGTATTGCAAATATAACAAATGTAGCATGCAAAAAGGAAATACTCTTAAGAGTCTGGTACCATACACAGTTTCTGAAGCCAAGTATGCCGGTACAAGCCCCTAGTTTTCACTATAAGGAAAAACACATTTTGGGGGCGGGGTATGAGATACTAATACAAAATGTGTGTTAAATGAGTGGCTTAATTCTTCAATGGCAAATCAATAGACTCTTCCTGTTTTTCCTTATTTTTAAATTTAATTTTTCAGTCAAATTAATTTAAGAAAATTTTTATTTCACATCAAGAGCACAGTTTAACACGACTAATAGTATTTTATTTTTGACTTTTCCTTTTAATCATTCTATGGGAACTTTTACCTTGCTACATATTTTTTTAATTTCCAAGAGCTCTTCCCTATTCTCTGAAAATTCCTATCATTTGTTTCTTTCCCATGGATGCAATATTAATCTCATATTTCCAAGAATACAAATGATGGTTTACAGAATTCTGCACTCTGAATTATCTTAGTTTCCTTGAAGTTTATTTTTATTTGCTATGTTCTCTCTCGTAGATGTACTGGTTTCTTGCAACTGGCTAGCCATCCTTGCTTTCCATTCGTACTTACAAAAGAGGCACCGTGATTAAGCGGGCATGGGTCGGGTTTGCACACCAGGGAAGAGGCCGCCACATGGGCTGAGGACAACCAGCAGGAGGCTCAAGATGGGGAGGGAACCTGGGGTCCTAAATGCTCCAACAGTACCTTTCACTTGATCTTCTTTAGAGCATCACTCTTACAGCAGCCTTCCCGGGCGCCTAGTGCACCCAATCCAGAGTTCAGAGGGCAAAATGCTCACTTTTTACGGACTTCCCTCTTCGGAAGCACTTAGGTTTCAGCTTTCTTTATTTCACTGGGAAGATTTCCTGTCACTGGTTGTCCAAAACGTGCTGACATATTGTCTCTTGTAATCTTTTCTCTGTCCTTAGTGTCCTTGCAGGTTTATACCTTTTACAAGGTCGGTGGGACTTGGTCAGGTAGCAGAGATAAACCTGTGGGTTCAATCCTGCAGGTGGAGCCAGAAACCCTCAGTTGATTCTAGATGGTCTGTTTACCGAGATGACCAGTCTTGATGCCCTTGAGTCTTTAATCGCCTCACAGGGGCATGTTGTAATTTCATTTTTAACTCTTAGCTTGGAACAAGTGAGCTTCTCAGGCAATTTTTTTTTCTTGTAGGGAGCCCATTTAATGATGTGGTCCGTGCTGAAGAGACACCTGAGTCAGGGCAGAAAGTCGATGTACAAGGTCTGTCCAGAAGGTACCAGCCATGTACTATGGACAATAGAGACATTTACTGAGGAAGATATAAGATATGAGAGACAATGTACACAGGACAATGACACCTCAGTCCCCTTCAAAGTGGGCACCTTGGGACCTCACAGTTCTCCCAGTCACCATCAGCTTCTCCATCATATTTTCCTGAATCTCACTGACAGTCTGAAATCCCTTTCAAAGGTGATTTTAGTTTTGAGAAAAGCCAGAAGTCTCAGGGCATCAAATTGGGGCTGTATTTGGACTGAGTCAACTGGGTGATTTGATATTTCACTAAAAAACTCTGCACGAGATGTGATACATGAGTGGGTGCTTCATTGTGACGAAGCTGCCAATCACCAGTTGCCACAGCTATGGCCTTCTGAATCATCAGAATGGTATCTGTGGAGGAATGTTCAAACTTAACACAAAGTTTGATGCAGATTCGTTGCTCTACTTGCTCATTTTGAATGTGACAGCCACACAGTACACATGCTCACTCAACAGCATCTACCACCCCCACTGACTAGTACAGTGAAGTTGTCATTGTTTACACATGCGCATTCCAGTCCCCTCTCCTTGGCTGCCAGGTCACATCAGTGTTGTGCAAACCCTTCTCATTATATTAACAAGGGCTGGACTTTTTCCGGAAAGACCTTGTACATCCTCTGCCTCAGTATTTCCTCTTGGGTTACATATTACTGTTAGTTTCTATTGTACAAGAATGCTATGCAGACAGAACAAGATACTGTAGATGAATAATGCTTCGAGATCTTAAGAATGATCGGTCAACAAACTCAAGGTTATTTCCTTCTGTTAGACTACATGCCTTATTTGACAGCTGAAGAAACGAACATGCAGAGAGGGTAAGTGACTTGCTCAATGACACACAGCTAATTAATTGGAGGCCAAATCAGGACTAAGGGCCACATTTCCCTGCCTCTGGCTAGTGCTATTTCCATTCTATGAACTGACCTTGGTAGCCCCAGGAGTGTTCTGGTAGTTATGCATTTTTTCTCTTGGACACTGAATGTCATTTCTGAAATATTTTGACTTACAGAACCCTGTGACTCTGAATTTTAAGAGCCAATTCTTATGTCATCCAAAAGGCATTTTCAGCTCTTTCTGTTTTCTTAATCTCTGAATGATGAAGCTCCCCGTGATTTGCTTTGGAATTGAAATGCAAGGAGAAACTTTATCTTATTAGCGCTTCACGCTGCTCGAACACTGAAAAGGAGCCAGCCTGCCAACTGTGCTTGCTACCACTGGCGGCCACCTCCCTGCTGGGACCCACGCTCAGTGTGACAGTGTCTGGTAAAATGCAGGTCTGCTCAGCATCCCGCTCCCCAGCTCCCCCTTGGAACAGCCACCCCACCAGGACACCGAGAGCCAGACAGCTTCGGAAGGAATGCATCCAGCTGGAGGTGCTGCTGTCAACGAGTAACTCTGGACTTGAGATAATCTCCCAGAAACAGATGAATTAGGTCTGCTGGCTGAGTTACTGCATTTCAGGAAGACAAGTTCCTTCCAGAAGGCCGGTGTGTGTCATGTCCAAGCTGGGTGTTGCAAGTGACAATATATCTGCGGTCTAAATTGATCAACTCTGTCTCAGGCTGCTTGTGAGCCTGCAGACGCTCACACTCCCTGTCAGAGGCACCAGACACACGAGACAGGAAGAGCCTGGGAGTCTGGCCCTGTGTGGGCTTTCTCCGATGGACAAGTGTTTTCAATCCAGGAGGGATGTTATCATGGAAAAGCCGGTGGCTTGTCGATTGGATAGGTGCCATCTGGGTCACTTGATGATCAAGGCATGTGCTTATTGCAGAGATCTTTGCTCTTCAGAACAGCTGTCCCTCTGTGGAAGCTGTCATTTGAGCTGGTAAGCTGCAGGGCTCGGAAACGAGGAGGCAACGTTGCTTCGGGGACCTGGCACATTAGGAGACATGGAGCTGATGGTGGGGAGCAGTGTCACAATCTGCAATGCATCCTTTTGTGTAGGAAGTCGTCCTCCGTGGCTTAGCTATTTCCTGAAGAAGGGATGTCAGTGGGGTCTGCAGTCGTAAAGGGCTGGCTGGTTCTGTGTCTGACACGGTGGAATCTGCTCACAAATCAAAGCCGTCATCTTGCCAGGGCTAATGTGAGTTTTATGGGCACCAAGGGAGACCATTCTCATTGCTGGTTCCCGCCAGCACATTATCCACAGTTGGGAGGAGCTACTCTGATGCAAGTCAAAAAAGTAGATGTGGCTACTCTCTCTTGCCCTCCCTCGTAAACGGTGCAGTGCTTTTTCTAGATGTATTTATTTCTGGATGCACCAGTATATTTTACAGTCACATAAAACCTGGAAGTTGCTGCTTTGCAAGTGTAGCAAAGTGTAGCTGCACATTTGAAATGAAGTGCTGTTCATACCAACCTTCCCCTTTTCTCAGTCATCTTGACTCAGGTTCAAAATCCAGTTTCCTGGAAAAGTCCTGACGACACAATGTTTTGTCTTCATGTTCATGCTGTGGTCAGAGCCAGACTAAGGGCTCTTCGACTTCTGAATATAGATGTTCTGAATGCTTCATGAATTGCTCCCTAAATAATAAACGCGGAACTTAAAACACGTAAGAGAGAATGTCACTTGTGGCCTAATTTTAATAGGCTGTGTCTTTAGCAATGAAGAATCCCCAGAGAGGTTCATACTGAGTTCCTCCAGCAAGAGAAAGCGGCTGATTCCAGAAATTCCACAGTCTCTGAGTGAACCCTGGCGGCCTCTTCCCGGATCAGTGTGCAGTGTGTCCCTGGAGTGCGCCTGGTGGCCACAAGGACGGCTGTGAATGACGACGTTTTTCTGGGCTGCAGTCTCAGCTGTGCCGAGACAATTATTTTTGTCTCATAAGTGCACTTTGAAGAGGACAAGCATTTCCCCCCACTGACCTATCTGTGGCTGCTCTGCCAAGGGACCGTAGTTTGGTAGCCACACCAGCGGAGACTGTGTCCTCTGGTGAAGATCATTAGGACATTCAGAAACTCATTCTCTTGCCCACTCACAGGACGCCTCCGCCTCCGATTCTACCGCAGAGGTGTGGGCCGTGGAGAAGAAGGGGGCAGCCTCTCCAACCCCTCCACTTGGCTCCCTGCCCACTGCCCGACATACAGTGGAGAGGAAGGGGAACCAGTTCTGCGGTTCTTGACCCCATTACCCACTTTGAGACCATAAAAAGGAGAGACAAGGAGAGGAAGGTGGGGAAACTGGTCAAGAGATTATCTGTGGTTGGGGGAAAAATGGGGACAGCTGTAATCAAACAACAATAAAAATGTTTTAAAAAAGAGATTCTCTGTGGAGAGAGTACTGTCACGCTGAACCCACCCCTCTATCCAAAGGAGCGGGGAAGGCCTCCCTCCCAGGCCCACAGCCAGTGTGGGAACCCCGCGGGGATCCTGAACTATGTTTCCTGGAGGTGGGACTCAGGGAGAGCTGACTCCAGCCTTAGAAAAGCTAAAGCAGACAGACTGCAGACTCAGGTCTCCTTCCAGTCTGGCGTCTGGAGTGAGGAGGCAGGGGCCAGAGGATGGCTGCCATATTGGAGAGGGCTGTCAGGGCAGGTGATGGGTGAGTGCCTGGAGCTGGCCATGAGGGACAGAGAGCAGGACTGGGCTCCACCTGGGCCCTACCCAAAGGCCCTCCTGGAGGGTGAGGCCCTTCAGTGGACAGAGGCTGCAGACAGACTGCTGGACACCCAGGGGCTGCAAGGGGCCTGGTGGGTAAGCCACAGAGACCCGTTTGTCCTGAGTCACATGAATTGCTGCAAGGGACAGGTCCTACAGAAAAAAAAGTTCTTCAGTTTGTGCTTGGGACCTAAAGGGACTCTTGGAGCTGTCAGCTACCTAACAGTGAGCAGAAGATTCTTGCTGAAATTTTCATCTGGGGCCTGGGGAACATTACAGCTACTCAGCACAGGCACGGCAGTACAGCAAACACAGAGAGGCATTTGAATACATCACAAATGGTATTTGCTCAATATATGAGGTACATTTCGTGCCTCTCAAGGATCAGCGATGATAGGAAGTTAGCAAAGGAAGGTTCTCAGAGGAATCCCATACACATTTCATTCCAACGGGCCGAGTTTTAGCAGTAATTCATGTGCCCTGCTTCCTTCTGTAAACCCTGGAGATCGGGCCTTCTTCTAGCCAAACCCATTACGCCAGGGGATCCCCACAGTGTACTGCTGCAGATCTGAGATGTCCTGATTCTGTCCCATCTTCAGGTCTTCTTCCAGCACCCAGCCCCTCCTTGCTCCACACCTTCCCTTTGTGTCTCCTTAGCACCTGTCTCTAGCTCCTCTCTGGAATCTCCAACACCCAGGGCTGTTTGGTTAGCTGCATGTTCCTTTGATTCTAAGGAACTTCTCCCCCTGCTGAAGCAAATCCAACACCCGTAGTCCGAGGCTGGGGAATCAGAGGGCAGAGTGAGCTTTTGGTGCCATCCAGCAGGCAGATAACGACAGGTGAGTGACATCTGGACATTTGTACGAACAACGCCGTGCACGGTGTGGTTTGGGACTGCCGTGTGAGGTTACAGAAGGTGGAATGTCAGAAACGTTACAGATGGGCATAAAGAATGTCTTTCTCTCAAACGTCAGACTTACTACAAGTTTGGATTTCTTTTGCTGTGTACATGACTTTCTGGGGAGCAGAAGATGATCCTAATTTAATGCCAAGTTTTCCCATCTTCGCTCGAAAGACAATCTGTTCCACACTCTCCCCCTCCTCCTCCCCCCACCTCCCCGAGTTCTGAGATGCTTTTACATGTACTTGACTGACACACACCAACAGTCTCTGCCAGGAAAGAAAGAACAGAGGTAGGGATGAATGAGAACTCAAGTAGGAACTATACACATTTTTGATCTTTCAGAGGTTTAGAGAAATAAGAGGAAAAGAATACACACAAATGAAATGAGAAGGGAGTGAGCGACCACATTCATTTTCTCCACCAGTTCACCTTCGAGCACAGAGTATGTGAGTATGTAAGTACGGGGCTCCGGGGTCAATGACCTCTCGGAATTCCGGCCCTACCTGCCCCCAACTTGTGGCCTTGGACCAGAATAAATCTCTCTGTGCCTCCATTTCTGCCTCAGTAAAATGAGGATAAGAATAATATTGACCAAAGAGTTCCTGTGCTCTAATATAGTAACTGTCTTTAAAGGGTGCATGGTGCATAGTTCATATTGTATATTTGTTAGCTACTGTAATTTCCTCATTTTCTAGTCATTTCTTTGGTCTGTAGAAATGTGAGGTGGGAAAAGATAATGTGAAGAAAACTCAGGTCCCACCTCCAGTGGGTTATTTATTTGTGATTTGTAGCAATACTGTATCTCGACTACACTTATTTCTTCAGGCACCTTTGTTTTAGATAGCATTAGAGAGCTGGTTACAATAACATTGATGAAAAGTCCAATTTTTTCACCCGTTTATTCATGCACCTATGATTGTTCATTTATTGATCATTTATTTGAGTTAGGGTGCAAGGCAATTCACAAACCTGTAGAGAGTGGAGAATCTTCCCCTGAAGGGATCTATAGTCATTTGGTTAATGGTCTAAACCACTGACATGTAATCAGAACGATTATGTTTGGACTAGGCTGTTAAATCCCCATAAATAGAATAAATCACAAATAAATGGTCCAGAAAAAGATATGTTGTGAAAAAATTCAGTTGCTGTAGGACTTGGTGTCTCTGGCGGTCTGCATATATGCCGTCCGTCTTCCGACCACGGACGTGATCTCATCCCATGGTCTCCGGGCCCCACCAGCACCTTCCTTTGAAATTACCTGGTGTTTTCCCTTGTGTTGTGAACAGGGCTCCTTGCGTCACGTTTATGAGACTGACACGCTGCCTATTGAGGAAGCGCCCATTGCTTCGAGTTTAGATGGAACTCTTCCACCTCCGGTCATTCGGTCACGTCACTGGACGCCTGCTGGGAGCCAAACGCTGGCAGCCCATCCTAGGCAGACCCAGTTTACGGATCACACATCACACGCATACCAACCATGCTTTTCATGTCATCTCTGGGCCTCTTTCAACCCACACACCGTGCCTTTTCGTTTGGTGTCTGGGCTCTACCGAGATGTATGAAGTATCAGTCACTTTCAGAATAAGGAGTCTAACGGAAGACCCGTTTTCTCCTGCATATTAAAAAAATCAGGGTATTGCAAGGAAAATAATGCATTTTTGACTTGGTTCTTCTCATGGGCTCAAAAAAGGCTCATGCCTTCAGGGGTTGTGAACCGCTAGCAAACTCTATCAGGCCTCCCAATGTCCTCCACACAGGCCACTAGAGGTGACACAGCTGGTGGCAGTGGAAGACGTCCAATGACTAGAAATGCTATGGGACAATCTCATCCTCTGAAAAGAGGACTTATTCTTTGATCTGAAGCAGGTGCTTACTCTTCTGGACCACAGTTTTCCCATGGTAAGAATGGGAAGTTTACCATGGTAAAAATTAAATGACCTTCCAGGTTCTTCCATCCCTAAACGACTAGGATTCTGAATCTGTGACCTCCCACATGGAGCCATGAACCATGTGTGGCTTCCAGCACTCGCCACGTGACTAGTGCAACTGAGATGTGCTGTAAGTGTGAGCTACTCACCACATTTTGAGTTAGTACAAAAAATGCGAAATATTTTGGATATATTAGGTTCAAAATATTATTAGAATGAACTTCACCCATGTTTTAGTGTGGCCATAGAAAATTTAAAACTGCTTTTATGGCTCACATTGTTAACATTGGACAGCCACACTCTGATCCTTCAAAATAAAGGGATCAGAGCCTATCTTTAAGGACTTTTAATGCTAAATGGTCAGCGTTTCAACATTGTGGTCCTTATGCCTCTAAAAGTCAAGTTAAAATACCTACTCACCCCAAACTAATAAACCTTCGGGGCAGATATCTGTCACCAGTTCTTCTTCTTCTTGCTCTTTGTCCAGGGCCCGTGAGAGCCCTGTGGTCACAACCCTCCATAGTCAGCCCCTTCGGCATTCGTATCATGACCGATTATCAGGTTATAATACACCCAAAGGTTGAGAGTGATTATTTCTGGGAAAGGGGGTACTAAGTGCTCTTTGAATTTTTAAAATTCTTTCTTTCATCTCTCTCAATCTTCTAACAATGAGGACCATTATGTTCCCTCATTAGAAAAATGCATCTCTTTACATTTCTGCATGAATGATTTTATAAATTGTCTACGCATCACAAATATGTTTAAAAAAAGGCCAGCTTAAAAGGAAATACCCCAAAATGCTTTCATCTGCTTTTCTATAGTGAAGCAGTTATTTCTATCAAGGGACAAAAGATACCTCCTTATTTAAAAATTGCAATATCCATCCACCCTTTTAACCTGAAACCTATGTTAATTTGCAGGCTGATTTTCTTAGAACTCCCGAGGCTGTTATCTCCACTGTATTAGACTGAGGAGTAAATGCTTCAGGTTTTTGCTTCAATCTTACACTGATAACAGCTACTTTAATATTTTTGAAACTAACATCAAGCAGAACAGTGCTGAGTTAGAGCCCACGCAGGAGATAGGGAGGAAGCCCCAAAGGTGTTTTGCTATGCCACGTGTGCGGGGTGAGGTTGTGCTGGGAAAACGCCCATCGGAAGGGGCGCCATTTACATCTGGGTCCTGCAGCCACAGGGCAGAGCCCTCCTGCAGGCAGCCTGGACCAGCACACTCAGGAGTGCGTGCGCACACGCACACATGTACACATGCACACATGTACACATGTACACATGCACACGCACATGCCCCACCCCAGCCCCAGTGAGCAACCCCTGCAGCTGCTTCTCTCACCTGATCTCCGTTCTCAAGGCCAGACCCACCGCCCTACCTGCTCCAGGTAGCACAAGGTGTGTGCAGAGCTGGTGTTCGTGCTCGGACAGGCAGGGCAGAGGCAGGTGTGCTGTCTGCCCCGCTGGCTCTGGAAAGAGCTGGGCTTCTAAAGGCCTAACAGGTGTAATTGTTTAACCTGGCAATTTTTTTTGTGTTCTTGAGGAAACGGGTCTTTTCCCAAATCCCACAAAGCAACAAACAGCCCTTTTGAGTGCGGCACGATTGAGCGCAGACTTACTGTTGGTAGAAAAGATGACTTCTCCCTCCGGCGGGGCGGGGTCTGTATCCTGGACCACCTGCAGGGCTCCCACAGTCCGGACAGCAGGGTCCAAAGTGACTGAGCTTTCGTTCACGGTCGTGTCGCTGGCACCTGTGATCTGGTTGGTGGGGGGGCCTCCCAGCGATCCCTCGAAGTCGGTGGGCAAGTCGTCCATGCAGTCAGCGTTGGGCTGAGAAGGCAGAAAAGGGTCTGCTTTCAGTGTGTGTCATGAGGTCAGAGCAGAGTGTCTACAGCCTAAAGACTCTGTCTGATGGAAACCCACGCTCTCTACTGCTTTCTTCCTGACACATTTTATTATAAACATTCCCCATAAAGCTCTGTAATGAACATAAAAATGGCTTCCAAAATTTCCTTTCCAGAGGTTCCATTTAGATCTAGTTATGAGGTTTTAATTCCAGGAGTAGCAACATCCATACATTCATGTAATTACTGGAAGTAATAACATGATACTTATTTATAATGACAGCCCTTCCTTATACAGAGGGTTCATTGCTCACCTAGGAAGTAAGTAGCTCACAGCCTGATAATGACCCCCAGTGACCTGTGAATTATTTCAAATATACTGATGACATGAGAGGGGGACAGAATCTGACTCACTGTGAACTGTTCATCAGATACACACACACAAACACACACGTAAAGCATAGGGCGAGGCTATTTTTTTTAATGTTGTTTTTAAATGGAAGCCAAAGACCAGCTATTAAAAATAAGCCCTATTTTCTTAATAGGCCCACGACCAGACATTTGTCAAATCCTCTACATGGAAAACTTAGAATCCTAACACTGGGGTGCAACCATCGAGTGCAACTGCCCACTCACTGCAGGACTCTCCCCGCCCTCGTCCCCCAATATCCACTTGAACGTAGAAATGGGAGCTCTCTGCTCTGCGAGGCAGCCTGTGTTGCTCAGTTTCATCAGACGACCCCATTATTGGGCAATGTGGCAAGTGTTACTCTTTGGCCTCAGTTCTGCTGTTTGAAGTGACATGGAATATATTTAATCTTCTGCATAAGCAGCTTTTAAAATGACTTTCAATTGTCACACAACTACCCAAACGCATGAACGAGGTGGTATGGGAGAGAGATCGGTTTGAAAAATACTACAGATGGCTATTAATTAATTATTATTATTTTTTGGCTCTGGTCTGAAGATCAGCACCGCCTGGAACGACTACGAAATGGTTTCGCACTCCTGATGGATAAAGACCAAGGTGGGCAGGAGGTGGGGCTGCTCTGGGCCGACACTGGTGATGTTGCGGTAAAAGTTCATGGAGAGAGAAACTCTGCAGCTCCCAGACTCATCAGGAGCACAGAGCAAGATGTTCTGGCCGCTGGACTCTTGTCTTCATTTGCCGCTCTTAACCCAGCCTCCCGAGCACCACAGCGGTGTTTGCAACAGTCAGCTAGAAAGGCCCATCGCCCCACAGAGAGCTCAGATTCAGCTTGTTCCCTTTTTTTCTATATTCTCTTTTCTTTTTTCTTTGTCCCTGTTGGAAGTGAGTCACTGCACTGAAACTCAGGTTGTGGAAAGTGGACTCACTGAGTGACCGATCCGCCACATTTACTGACTGCAATGTTGGCCGTGAGCAGGTCCGTAATGAACACTCCTCCTCCCCTCACGGGTCTCCCGATGTCCCCATCGCTTCCTCCCCAGTGTATCCCACTCCGCACTTTTCTGGCCCCACCTGCTGCCTGTGGGAACACACTCCACACCGCACATTCCCTGTCTCAGAGCTCTGGCTCCTGCCGTTCTTCTACTCAGGGTGGCATTTGCCTCAGGCATCCTGCTCCCTGTTCCCACTGTAAGGTCTCACCTGAGCCCCCCGGTGAGCTCCTAACCACCCCTCTCCTGTCACCTTTTCTAAGTGGTGTTGTCACCCAGGTAGTCATCCTCAGCACTGTAACACCTTACTCGAACTTCCCCCATGCTCTCACGGCCATTGGTCACTGCATGTGTCTCACTCTACTGGTCTGCGTCTTTAAAAGAATGCTAGGTTTATTAAGATATAATTAACATGTGATATTATATTGGCTCAAGATGTACAACCTGATGATCTGATGTATGCATGCATTGCCAAATGCTCACCACAACGAGTTTGGTTAACACCCATCACCTCACGTGGTTACATTTCGTTCTAGTGAGGAGAACTTTTTCACACGTATGAAACAGTATTGCTAACGAGTCGCCATGGTGCACATTATATTTCCAGAACGTATTTATCTTATAATTTGATGTTTGTACCTTTTGACATCTTCACACATTTTGCCCACCTCCCAACCCCTGCCTCTGGCAACCACCTGTCTGTTCTCTGTTTCTATGAGTTCGGTATTTTAGATTCCACGTGTACGTGAGACATGGCTTTTTAAAGTGACTCAACTGCTCAATATATGCTATTGCTCCTGAATTCCAAGACTCCACGCAGTGCCTGAAAATTATTAAGTGGTCAGTGAACACTGATTTGAACACTTTATCTGAGTCTCAGGTTACTTCTCCGAAGATTTGAGAATGTAAGACTCTGGTCTAGATTAAGGGAGGATTTGAGAAAATACTTCCAAAATTGACAAGTTCTGTGCCAAGGTAAGGCACATGATTGGCAGGTAGCAGAATAAGCCACCACAAAATTTGCTGCATTGGCGTAAGGATTATTTTGAGCTGAAATAATGGAGAAGTAGATAAAGAAATGCTCTTTGCCCTCCCCACTATGTGCCTAAAAGCAGGACATAGATTTGCAAAGGTGTGCCCCTCTCGGCACTGGGAAGAGAAGAACATTTTTATCATCAGTGACTCGGAACCCACTCTGACACCTGCACAATCAAACCTTACTAACATGACCCTATCTGACATTAGTTTCCTCCACATACTTACCTCCATGCTGTTCTAGAGACTCAAAGTCTTTTTATTTTGTTTTATTGCTTCTCAAAAACTTTACCACTCTTTTTTGAAGATGCCACCTAAGCTCAAGTTCTAACCACCCCTTTGAGTTCCTCATCATGTGTATGCAGGATGCACGTGATAATAAACTTTGGCTTGATTTTCTCTTGTTAATCTTTTGTAAGTCTAATTTATAGGGCTCTGGCTGGAGAAGCTAGGTGGAAAAATAACTTTTACCCCTCCTTACACCAGGTAAAGATACTTCTAAGCCAAACCCATTGTGTGGGCCCTCAGGGAGGGAGAGGGTTCCCAGTGAGGACCCGGTGAGGCTGTTCCTTCAGCCACACGCATCTGTATGCCATCGTGTACATGATAACTGATGTGTACTTGAAATGTGGTTTGCTTGTTGATATTGATCCTTCATTTAAAAACTTTTTAAATTAATTCTGATGCAGGATGTTTGCCTTTACTTTGAGGACTGGCAGGCACAGTATTATATCTCTAACAGAGCAGGGGGAGGAAAGAGAAAGAGAATTAGCTCAATGAGACTGTTAGCAGACATGAGTAATTTTTGTTAGATATCATATTTAATGCACCAGCCTGACTGCATCTCACAGTTTATACCCACTCTAAATAGTTTGTCAAGTAGCATATTTAAAAAGAAATCCAATTTATAGCCCTCTAAGAGAGATTATGACGATAATGTTTTTTTAGTCAAAGATGTTAAATACCATTTGTATGTGGACAAGGTACAGTTATTCAAATTCAGGTCAGCACGTGGATATTCCTCAAGTAAACCGACTGCCCAATAGTCAGGGATCTGTGAATATGGCAGCTGCACGGGCTTTCCTGTGCAGTTGTCCAACTCACGCCTGGGGAACAGCGAGGGCAGAAGGGGTTTGCTGGGAGAGAAAAACCCAGTTTGTTTGGTGCCTGATAGGCATGTTCACCAAAACCTGTGTCCTGCCACCTCCCAAAGCCACACTAGACCTGACTGGAAGCAAAGGAGGGTGAGGCAGAATAATGTAGATAAGGAGATGAAAACACCTCCGATGATAAAGGACCCCCCTCCCCCTTCCCTTACAGGTCAGTATTTTATTTCTCCTGGCAGAATATAATGAACATAGAATGAAAAGAGTTACCCACTGTAATGGGAACTTCGTGAGCCCCGAGCTGTGCTTTCATTCTCTCGTTCATTTTGGAGAAACCCCCTTACCAAATGAAAATGTTTCCCGCTCTTCAATTTCAACTTAAATTTATTTGCCTTCCAGCCCAGGCAGCCACAGGGACATTCAGTTAACAACAACAACAAAACAAACAAGCAAACAAAAAAGCCCATGCCACCTGTGTTTGGACTATCTAGCAGATCAGGATGACAACCAAGTGGTTGGGGAATGGACCTCGTTCACAGGAGGACAGGGGTGAATTTCATAAACACGGTTCTGTGACCAGCAGCTTCCGACTGTGATGGGCGCCAAGGTCACGGACATTCACTGGGCACTGAGCACGTGTAAGGCCTCAGAGATGAGGGAGCAACAGGCACCTCGTACCAGAGAAAGTGACAGGCTCTTTCCGGCGTTCCCTGAGGAAGAGGAACTGGAGTTCAGGAGCTCGGGAAGCCTGTAAAACAATTCTCTAAGCGCCATAGAAAAGGTTTCAGTTAGCTCCAGTGTGTGTTTTCTAGTTGAGAAGGCTGTGAGCTTGTCCAATGACACGGAAAATTCTATGCACAGAGGGAAAAATGTCATCTCTTTGGTATAATTTAGGCCTGGTGCTACCCAAGGACAGAGGACGGAGTGGAAACAACATCCAAAATCCCTCCCAGATCCAGCCTTCGGTGTCACCCTGCAGGACAAAACCTGAGAAGCCCCAGGCAGGCGTGGAGGGGGCCCTGTGCCTCGGTCACTCAGGAGGGTGCTCTGCTCTCTGACGGCCTTGGAGACCATCAACATTCTTGTTGGGCTGGCCTTTGACAGCCCTTAGTGAAAGCCAAAAGATGCTACTGATGTTTATTTTTCTGGAATTCAAGTCAGCTAAGTCAACTCCTATCCAGACGTGATAGGTTTAAACCCTGGCCAGAAGGCCATCGCTGGCCTAAAAGTCACAATGTTATAGTTTTGGCAATAAGCCAAATGGCCATCCATTAATTCAAAATAATTAATAGCTGTATTCTCAACTCATTTACAGAAGCTTCTGGAGAAGCTATGCCTCCCCAGGAAAAGTCTGGAGTTCTATGCTATTTGGTACAAAATCTGGTTTCACTGTCTCGACCAAGGAGCGTTGGAATCTATACTTAGGAGCTTTGGAAATACCCTGAGCCATAGGAACTAGGTCCAGTGATATGCCCGTCTACCTCCAATTGTACGTGTTCTAAACACTGTGGGCACCAGAGGCACACATGTACACATGCAAGCACATGCACACACTTCCCCCCTCCCTTGTAAAAAACCTGTTACAGCCAGGAATGTGAAAAGTGCAAACACCGAGTCCATTTTCCAAGTCACCAGCATCTGGTAGAGATGTCGGTTTTTACTAATGTTTCATGTTCGCAGTGATGGATTTTCACCTTGAATGCATGATGCATTTACAACTCTGCTGTGACAATTTAATGCAGTGCCTTTCAAAATCTAGCCAAAAGCTAAAGTCTCACAAGTCGATTTGTGTCTGGTGTACCAGCCGTGAAAACTGGCACAGAGCTGGCACAGGAGCAGCTGGTCCAGGGGAGAAAATCCAGCCCATGTGTGACCTCATAATGTTTTGGGTGTGCCCTCTCCAACAGAGTCACTCTGATAGTCCTCGAATGATTAGCCCTTTAGCGTTAGAGAAAACCTTTGATATCTGATCTGATCCTTCCTGCTTCAGTGACATCTTGGGACCATTAACATTCTCTTTATTCTCTGCCATTAGTGCGGGGAGGCAGGCCGGCCACAGGGAGGGTGCTGCGCAATGGAGGGGCGGGGGTAGGGGGAGGCCGAGGGGGGAGGCCAGTTTCTGCATCCTGTTTGGCTGGCTCCATCAGCCAGCGCCTGTGCTGCTCTGACAGCTCTCCCTCGGATTGTGCGGCCTGGCTGGCGTCCTGCCCTCCCACAGCAGCCGGTGTCTGGGCGTGTGGGTTTTACTTGCTGGGGATCTGGGAGCGTCTCTCCTTGGAGTGTCAAGCTAGCCAGCTGCCCTGGCGGACCGGTTCAGTTTTATAAAACATGTAACAGAGGCACCAGCTGGACGGTCACACTAGAATTAAGTGGCTCTGGCTCTGGCTTCCTGCTCACTCAAAGGTCTCCACAGAGACACGGGGTCAGCCGAGGCTCTGAGCCAGGTCCCCAGCAGCTGTCCTCCCCTCCCAGGTTGGGAAGAGCTCATTTCCACTGAACTCGAGGGGACTGGGGCAGGATCAGACAGTGCGGCCTGCAGAGCTCTGTGACGACAGTGCCGGGGTAACCACACAAGAGGGCACCTTGGCCCGACTGGCCCCTTGGGCCTCTGCTGGTGTCCTGCCTGCCCCCACACGCTGCATCGTGAAGGGGAAGCCCGTGGGCTGCACAGGCAGCTCCAGGCTCACGGACAGACCCAGTGGGCAGGGGAGGAGGGCATGATGTGCTCAGACTGAGAGAAGGGGAGAGGAGAAGTATTTTCAGACCGGGGAGTTCTCTAGGGCCTCACTGGGTGCCGTTGCTATGGGATTGAGGGGACAGAGCAAAGCCAGGAGTGAGGTGTTCTCCCTGCTTGGGGGCAATGCAGAAAGACAGACATCACGATGCTGTAGGCTGTGCTGTGCTTACCGGGATCCCTAGGGCTTTAAGAATGTTCATCTTGCACATGGGACAGGTGCGGTGGTCTAGGAGCCAGGGGTCAACACAGGACTTGTGGAAAAGATGCCTGCAATGAGAACCACACATCTTAGAGCGGCGGCAACTGCAGAGACTCCCTAGTCCACTACCGCCCAGACACTTGTCCAAGGTCGAGCAGCTGCTCAGGGGCACAGCCAAGACTTGAACTTCCGTCTCCTGACACCTGGGCCAATGGGCTTCCTGTAATCCCCTGTGGCGATGCCGTCAAAACTTGTCTGGACCCCCGGAGGGGCCTTACACGAGTCCAAGTTTCAGAAAATGTAGAGGATGTAGAAACAGAGAGTTTTCCCCCTTTCTCAGTAGGAAGAATGTTTACTGGAAAGAATACAAGAAGGGAAACTTGCACAGGCCTTTCAAGATAACTTGATGGATGTTATGTTTGCAAAATGCCAGCATTTCTTTTCTCACACTTAGAGTACAGCTGCAAAAGAAAGGCTCATTTCCATTACTATCTGGGGTCTAACGGAAAGGGCAGGAGAGTTCCCGGAAGCACTGAACAACGCAGATGACCTTTTAAGCTGTGATGGCTGCTGGCTGTCAAACCAGAAGCCAGAGTGGAAGGTGCTGTAACCTTTACTGTTTGTGCAGCTGATGCGTTCAACTCTGCTACTGCCCACCCCCATCCCTGCCGCCCCCGGGCTGGTCCTGGAGCTTTCATCTGAGTGACAGGGTAAGGGGGCTTGGATAGATGTGGGAGGCTCCTAATGGAGCTTCCCCTCCACTTGGCTCTCAGGAGCCCACTCAGACCTATCAGAGACTGTTGGAGTCAGAAGCTAGTCTTCTCACCCACAAGACCCCAGACCAGGGGCAGAAGCAGTCAGAAATTCCTGCCTGGGGCACGAAGAGAGACAATGGTCTGCCTTAGGGTTGAGGGCTTCTTTAGGACAGTCCCTCCCTGCCTGGCCCTCTCTCCTTGGTGGTGCCCAGGACCCAGGGTGCTTGTGCTTTCGCCTCTCACCCCCTCTTCTCTCCTGCTAGCGCTTCTCACAGTGTTCTTTGTGTGAGAGAGCATTTTCCAAATGCTTGAAAAAGACCCTCCAAATCAGCGACGCGTGTGGGAAGGGGCTGCCTTTTAAATTGAACCTGGGAAGTACCCAGGTGCCAAGGATGGGCCTAGCCATGTAGGGGGTATGATTGGACTGGCAATTAGAAAAAGGGAGAGTGGCAGTCTGGCTGTGTCATTGTGTTTGCAGATTATTGTTTGGAATGCCCTGCAGCCTGGAAGGTATGTATCGCATGCAACTACTCCCTCACCCATGCTTTGTCCAACAGGGAGCATCTGCCAAGAATTGTGCTCATCACTGGAAGTCGCCAGGATAGAGATTTGGCTCCTTCCCTTAGCGAGTATGACAGGAGAGGCAGGCATTAATAAAATAATAATATGTATAAGCTGCTTAATGGCAATGGTGCTAAGTACCACATTAGAAGGGCAGGGAGCTGGGAGGATTAGGAGGAGAGTTTCCCGATGAAGTGCCGAAGCTAAGACCTGAGGGCTGCCCAGACAGTCCATGCGAAGGGGACAGGAGAGGAAGGAGGGCGTCCTAGGCGGAGCCCCGACCAGACAAAAGCCCTGAGCCTCAAGGAGGCAGCATTAGCTCCTGCTCAGAGTCCCCAGCCGCAGGCCCGCCCTGCAGACTGCAGACTTGCTGGCCCCTACGACGATGTAAGCCAGTTCCTTGGACGTGGTGTTGTGCAGTGGTTCTCTGGAGAACCCTGACCATCCTTCGACGAGAATATAAGCTCAGTGAGAACACAACCCTAGTTTGCCTGATGCACTGTTGTATCTCAGCATCTAGAATAGTTCTTGGCACACAGAAGACGCTCAAGAAACATGTGGTCTGTAGACGGATATTTACCAAAGGCCCCGGCACTCCTCGCTGCCTGCACACGGTCCTCGAGGCCCACGGACTCACTCTTCCTCAGTCTTTCACATTCATCACTTTTCCTTTCCCAGGGCTGCTCCCTCATTCATAATCTCAGTGTCTTTTTTTGGTGTTATTCCAATGACATCCATGCTGGTCTCCATGCCAGCAGTCTTTCCCTCTTCTCGTCATCCTGCTCTCCCTTGCCAGAGTTATCTTCTTAAAATAAAGTACCAGTTACATCACCCCCTGTTCCATTCTGTTCTGTGCGAGGACCCGGGCACAAAGATGAATAAGACAAGCCCCCTCCTTCGCAGGCAGAGCCACGGACCTTCCGTGGCCCCCTGGAAACTAAAAGGGAAAGGCCGTGGAAAGGCCACACTCCTGGATCCATTTTCCAGTGTTGAAAGTAAGTCGCTGGAAATTTTAAAAAATCAAAGGGAGAACTAAGGACCAAAAAAAAAAAAAGAGTGCTGAGATCACACATAGGGCGATCACGTGGATTCTTAACTAACATTTCTAGCACCGTATTTCTTGCACTAACCATCAAATACAGACTGTATCCTTACAGTTGGATTGCAGAACAATTTTTCCCTCCCAAATACAAAGAAAAGTAAAAGTCACTGGACTAAATAAATAAAGGAATAAGGGGAGAATCTGGAATTTAGGGAAAGGCACCCACAGTTTAGTAAACATCTCTCAGGCAAAGTCCGTCTCAGCTCTTCCTTTGTGTAGGTTCTCAGGAGAGCACTGTCCCTTCCCGTGTTTTAACGAGGGCCAGGAGGCCACGAAGTACAGCCAGAGGATCAAAAGGAGAAGATACTCTATCTCTTAACAATTCTGACAAGCTGGAAATACAAGGGGTTCACCAAACTCTCCTCTTTCCTTATTCACCAAAGGGCAGCAGACATTTAGAAAGCGTGTCGACAGCTGCGTAATAATGCGAAGAGGATTATGAATAATAAAATAAGCCCTCGCATTTTTAGCAGCACTGAAAACCCAACTCCACCCATTTCCCCATCTACTTATTCCTGCTTTCTGTTGTCCTTTCGCCTGTATGTGTGAATCCCACCCGTTTCAATGATGCATTTTTTCCTCACCTGCAGGAGCAAAGGCTATTTTGGTCTCTGCATTTCTTTCCCTGTTGCAGGCTATCAGGCCTTGCCACCTGCCATTGAGATCAGGGTTCCCTGGCTTTCCTTTTGGCACCAATGCAAGCTATTTCATTTCCATTGGTGACACGGTTACCCGAGAACATGAGTCATGGGGACTTAAGCACTCCATTCTCCCAGACACCATGAACTACGTGGAAAACACCCCCAGTGCATCTGTGGGGAGTGGAAATGTTCCTTCAGAGCCTCAGAATCTTAGTTGCGCAGTTGTCAATGAAATAAGAGTGAGTTTTTAATATTAATTTAATTTAATTAATAAACAATATCTACTGGTTACCAAATGCCTACTACGTTCCAGACATGTAACATACATTATTAATTCACAACGGCCCTCTGAAGTAAAAATTATTCTTCCCATGTTACGGAGTGGGAAGTGGATGCCCAGTAAAGTGAATTAAGTTGCCCCAGGAGGTTGTCAGCTGCAGAGCTAGGACTCAAACCTGGCTTTCGCCCGGGACTGCCCTCACAGTTTTGCCCGGCTCCACACTCCACTGCCCGCCTCCCCCAGTGAGCTGTCATGGGTGGGTGGGGGGGAGTTGGAGAAATTCAAATTTTTATTCTTTCCAAATGTACTTCTGTGTTTCAACTTGAAGGAGGCAGTGTCTTAGTTACAGAAGCTGAGGATCTGGCAAAAACAAAGGGAAAAGTGATCGGCCTCGTCAGGCCTCTCCTCAGATCATCGTCTGCCTGGGAGCAGGGGAACCCCCAGGCTCTGTGCTCCTCATTCTCCACATCCAGTGGGCCTGGGAAATGAGGAGTGGGCAGCCCCAGCACCTCTCCCCTGAATTTTCAAATGTGGAGCATGAAGTGCCCCAGAAAGCAATACCCACTTTATTTTGCCGGTGCTCTCCTTGACCTGGCCTGGCTCTTCTGTCTTGCCTTAGCTCTGCAAACTACAAGTAGGGTATCACTCCGCAGACGTAAGATGCTTCAGCTGTCCCCACTGGCTAGAGCACACAGTCAGCCTGAACACAGCCCTCAAAGATGCACCCCCATTCCGACCTTGTCATATCCGCTAGCCCTGTGTTCACCCACACTTGCATCAGAACGCCGGAATGCCCTCCCCACATTTTTGTTTGTTTGTTTTTTTGGGGTGGCAAAACCTTGCTCACATGTCAAGTCACAACTCAGACGTCCCTTCTGTCCCCCGATGATCCCACTTCTTCTCTCCAAACTACCAAGCGGAATCCATTTCTTCTCCTTTCCTCCCTATTGTTCCTCCACATTTGTCATGGCAGCTGAGCGTGTGCTGTGGTTTTCAGGGTTTGAGGACCAGGCTGTAACTTCATGACCTTGGATGTTCTATGACAATGTTCTTTCATTGTCACCGCAACTCTTCGAAGTATTACTATTGTCAGGGATAACCTTTCTGAGGACTGTCATGACAATTAAAGGACAAAGAACACAGACACTTAGAATACTACCTGGCACTTGAATAGCATGAAGCCAGAGTATCATGCTATTTTGTGTTTTTTGTTTGCTTGAATCATTTCTTTATATATGGGTGCAATTAAAAATATTTAAGCTACTGGTACAGCACAGGCACTGACCACTCAGAATGGATGCTGGCATGGTTGTCCTGGCTTATGGTTCCGTGTCCTGAGCGAGCTGGGACACCTTTGACAGCAGAGAGGAAGTGCTTCTGTTTTCAAAACCTAGTGGCACACCTGGAGTGGTGCACACTCTTAATATTGTGTGCTGAAAAAAGAATTCCTTAAGTTCATGTTCCCCAAGTCATTATTGGATCACATGATGTGCTTCCTCGCGAGCAAGCTCCCTGGGGCAGAGCTGTGTCGGAAGCAGTCCCCTCCTCTTCGCAGACCCCAACACAGGAAAGACTTGTGCCTTCCTCCGGGGGCCAGGGGACCTGAAGGGTGCAGAGGAGCCCGTGTCCTGCCTTGACTGCCTGGCAGACATCTCACAGGCAGACATCTCACTCCTTCCACACGAGTCTCATTTTGGGAACATGGATGAATGGCTGTGGGCACAGGCATCCCTCGGTTAGAATGACTGGTGACGCACTTTCCCAGTGCTGACAGAGCTGCTGCGTAGGAGAAACACATCCCATTCCTATCTGGAGGACAAAAGAATCCTAAGCTGCTCTCATTGACTTTCTGATTTGTCTAACTGCTTCTAAAATGAAGTGAATTCAATGAGGACGTCACTAGCATCTTGACTGCCCTGGCTGTGAAATCACAGGGGAAACACTGGCTTTCCCCAAGCATCACCTCTGCCCGACCCTCGTGCCGTGCTGTGGTCCAGTCACCGGCGACGCACGTGCTCACTGCACAGTGGGCGTTCTCTGTGTTTTTTCTGAGCTGTGTGTGTTGTGTAAACCAGTACGTCCCACCCTGCCCCTGTGAGCAAGAAGAGAGCTTTGCAATAGAAGGGAAGGTGGATTTCGCAGCTATATGTGAGGAAGCCTGAGAAAGAATGTATTTCTGTGTATTGCTGGAGAGATTCCAAAACTGACACCGAAATCACTGCTAGGAATTCGGGGTTCTGAGGAACAAGTAGGAAAGTCAACAGAGAGTAACAAAATCATTGCTGTGCAACAGTGAGGCAATGGGGCACACACAGAGGAATCAGACAAGCATCCTGTCGATGAGGGTTTTTTTTAACAGAATTGATAGGCTTGTAGGAAGATGCACAGTCCACTTAACTGTTTTAAGTGATGTGAGTACGACTTATAGAGAAAGCGACAGGTCACAAATAGATATGCATAAAAGTGCCACAGAATTCAAGAAAGGGGGCACTTACTGGGTTAGGAGAGTAGGAAACAGAAGGGCAGGAAGAGCTGTGGAGTGTGGAGACTGGGGGAAGGGAACCCACGGGGAAGGGGCTGCAGGATGGACGGCACAGCTGTGTACTGGGATGCAGAGGAGAAACACCCCTGGGAGGAAAGCTGGATGATTCTAGGAGAATATGAAATACAGTCGAAAAGAATGGATCTAAATCTGTGTCTGGAAGTAATGTAGATGGATGGAATGGAGAAGAGGCATGAACAGTGAGGAAAACAATCACAGACGGAGCCAGACGTCCCCGCATTCCTTGAGATGATGAACTACTTGCCATTAAGTTGTTTCCTGCCGTACTGTCTCATGTTTCTATGTCTCCTGCACAGCACGTCCCTACAGTGGTCCCCTGGCGGTGTTTTGGGGCTCAGTGTGGATCTGGATGGTTGAGCAGACACAGCCCCTCCTGCCACAGACTCTGTCCAACTGGACCAGGGCCACATGTGGGGGCGACTCTGCCATTGGGTTGACCTGAACAGTTTTGATCGGTCACGAGAAACTGCATTTCCCTGATTCCTTAATTCAGGTTGTGTAAACACTGTTTAAAATGAAAAGGAAAAGACGAAAAGGAAGGGGGAGAAAGCTGTCCCACAGGACCAGTGGTGACCAGATTCTGGCTGTTGCTGTAAACATGATGACTTCGAGTAGGCAGGCTAAGGTGCCAGGCCAGCAGGCTTACCTGGCAGAGACTAAAAAGCATGTGCTGAAAAATCACGGCTCACCTCCCGGGCACGGCACTGCCCCCTGGGTGGGGGGTGGGTCTGTTTTCAGGCCCGCCACGGCAAGCTTGGAATCACAGTGGACAGAATAAAATCCTTGATGCTGGGCTGGGTTTGATCTGGTTTGCTTGGGGTTCTCAGACATTTGGCTTAGAGGGAGATGGGGGTTTCTGAGGTGAATTGTTAGCCAAAACCATATTCCCAGAGAGCTGGGCGCACTGCAGGGCAACCTCGAGGGGCAGGGAGAGGGCGGGGCTGAGGTGTCCACTCCATAGCCCATGACACACTGGAAAGATTGGCTTAGAAGTCAGAAAGCCTGGCTTTGCTTTGGGCCCTGTGACCAGCATCTCTGAGTTAATGGTTTGTTTTTGTTTTTATTAAAATAATGAGGCATTAATGGTACCTGTTCTGTAGTAGAGGCTATTGTGATATAATTAGCTATTATATGTAAAAGAGCTTTGCAAACATTGGAGAGTTTTTTAAAGCACTATAATAAACAGCCACTTACTTCACCCAATTGTCCATAGTACGTATTTAAACAGTAGTAAAGGAAAACCAACGAAACCTGGAAAACTAAGGCACCGCATCAGATCCTCTTGCTACTAAACTCAGTTTCTTTTTTTAGCTGCGGGGGAAGAAATCCATGGAGGGGGAAAGGCACTTCACCAGGGGATTGCCAAACCCGCCTTCACAGCCGGTCTCCCTCACCCCTCTGGCTTCTGGGGGAGGGAGGCTCTGTGCCGCAAACCTGACCCTGGTCTAATTATATCGTTTGGCTGGGGCAGCGAAGCGGGTTGGCATTCGTCCCGTTGTCTGGTTGATTAATATAACTGGGGATCAGGACATCTGAAGTCAGAATGCCATATTTAACAAGGTTATTACAGGTCCAGACTTCTTTCCTAAGGTGGCATTTGCTCTGTTGAAAATACGGCAGAAAGTAACACATCAGACATCCTTTTCCAGAGCTGCCGTCTCCTTTCCTGTCTCCTTCCTTTAATCCGTTGGATTAAGTGATGCACTTAATTTTTGGGTGGGTACACAGACAAATCCGAAGTAATCAAAGAAAAATTATTAGAAAACACCATCTGCACACTTTGAACTTAAACTTTATGTCATTTTGCCTAAGGCACAAAGTGAACTATTTTTTTTAAAAGTCCACAGCGTAGCATCTTTAGTACTTATGATTGTCTTTCCATTATTTTAAATGCAGGTATAACAACGGCTAAGTCTTCAGAAAGCTCAATGGTAGAAGTTTGTATACAGTTATGTACGCCCTACTCAGATGAAGGCAGGCAGTTTCCATTTCCCAGAGAGATCTCTCCCGCTCCTCACCGGCCAGCACTCACTCCCTGCAACCTACCAGTCAGTAATGCTACCTCCATCTCTGGTCTCGATGAGAAAGGTGTTTAAAATGGTACTACTGCACGGTGCCAAGGTGACCCTAACATAAGCCTTCCCACTTCCTGCTAGTGGGGTGTAAATTTTTACCACCTTTCAGGAAAGCGATTGGGCAAAACTTACCAAGGTCCTTCAAAATCTTTTTGACCTGGTAAGTTCACTTTTAGGGATGTACCCTAAGGGATATATATAGAAAAAAATACATAAATAATTAAGGTAATGATTCTATAATAGTGAAACCTGAAAGCAATTTAAATGCTGAACAATAGGAGAGTGGTTAACTAAACTCCAATAATGGGCTACTCTGAAGCCATTAACATATTTCAGAATAATTTCTAACCACGAAAAATGCTTACTTTTGAATGTTCAATAAGAAAGTAGGATAAAAATTGTATGAATGGCCTGACTCTACAATGTTTAACATCACGCGGTTTATATTGGTCAACATACAATGCATAACAATATATACGGTGTTCCTATACTCACATTATAAAAACTAAATATACCAATATTAATGATGATTATTTCTGGGTGGTAAGATTACTTTTGTTTACTTCTGTATACTCTTCTCTACTTTCAAAATGTCACAATTAGCGAGGAAACCTTGGAAGTTATTTTTTCAATCACATCTGTAGACAAATAGAATGCCCAGTAATCTACACGAGAATGCCCAATAACTCGCACGACGTGAGCTTGAAAGAGTGAGACAAACCTTACGAGAGCCAGCCAACATTTATCGCTCTGCTCAGAGAAGCGAACTTGGAAAAAATCTGTTCCTAATCAAGCCTCTGTGACAGGCATGCAGGGGAAAGTCAGGATGGGCCGTTTCTGCCCAGCGAGAAAGCGCCCCTTTGTCTTCTACTTGATGAGTTACAGGACTCCGAGTCAAGACCCCGGTCACATTTCAGCATTGGGTAATTTTTTTCTACTCATAAATAGGTTGCAATTTTCTGTCCACACAGACATTCAGTTCATTTGACTCATCTAAAAATCAGACTGGTCCCTGGAGAAAACCTACCTCTTCAGGGGCTAGTGTTTCATTTTAGTGCTTTCAGTAGAAGTTGATTGTGATGGTTTGAGTTTTCAAATATGAAAATGATGTCCGTTTTTAGATCAGAATGTAATTGTTCTTTCTGTCCTGTTGTTTGTAATGATCATGTCAAGTCTGGCAAGGGGAGTGAATGAGAGTCCCTCCCCCACCCCCGAAGGGGAGTTCCCAGATGAGCGTCAGCAGCCAAGTGTGATGCCACCTTGGGTTGTCGTTAGAGGGTCCCAGGCATGGGCGCCCCATCAGGGCTTCAGGAGAGGCAGGGGAGGCTCTGGGCTTCCCCGGGCAGGTTTGGTTGGAAGAACCCGATGAGGACAGCAACACTCTCCGGGACCCAGTGAGCAAACAGCTGTCCAGGGAACCCCGTGGGGTGCCGGCCACTCGGTGGGTGTGCTGCTGTGCTCTCGGCCACCTTAGCTCAGGGAATCTCATTAATTTGATTGTGACAAGACTGAGTCTTGGCGGGCAAATCACTCTGTAAGTCTTATGATACGTGTTTATTCAGAAAGTTCTAAAAATGGGTCCCTTTACTATTTGCTAGGTACTTTATACTAGATGTCACCCAGAGCTGTTAATGTCACCTGTCTTTGGGTCACATCAACTGGGAAAGAAAAGTAGCTGGCTGCCAGACTGGTTAGATGGATGTGGATGATTTATGAGTGTGTTCGTCAATGGTAGACACCTGGTACATAACAGACCTTCAAAGAATCTCTTAAACTGAGTAGACCAAAATTGCTTCAATGGCCTTCATAAAATTCTTTTTCCAAATCTTCAGGCCCATCACTTTTAGGTTCTATCTGACTCAGACATTGAAATGTCATTAGAAATTCCTTTGCCAGGTAGTATCTGTGACACCAATTTACACCTACAAGCTGCATTTGTTCTTCCACTACTAACATGTACTGCGCTTTAATGGGAGCCGCTCATTCTATTTTTGGCATATTACTGTATTTAAACCTCTATTTCATCTCCTTCAAAAGGAAAACTATTAGTTACACTCTGATCTTCTTAAAAATGTAGGTTTAAGTTTCAAACCAAAAAAAACTATTATATATTGTATGTCCTGAATTACTAAAGAGAGCTCTTAAAGTGATACGAGTGAAATTTAGCCTCATTCCTAAAACAGAGAAGAGAAGGACCAAGAATAATGCAGCATGTACACAAAGAATCGAACAATTATCCATCCAGAATGGAACTGTGTCTTACTGACCCAGTGATGAGTGTGTTCTGGGGCTGCAGAAGGAAGAAGAAAGTCTCCAAAAGATAGGGCAAACTTGGTCTTCAAGTGTCTTGAGTGTTAAAGAAAATCTGTTTCAGGGCTTGAAATCTGTTTCTTAGGTTATGGTTTTTGAGCACTAGTGTGCTAGCTGCGGGGTTGTCTTCTACGGTTTAGAATCCGAATGAAAAGATATGAGCATGTTTTAAATACAAATGAATACGGATGTATCTACCAGTCACCAGCTGATGCAGGTGGCTGTTTCCAGCCATCCCCAGGGCCGACTCAAGCTGGGCTCTTCTCCCTATCTTCTCCCAACTGGGTCTTCCTCTCTATGTCCCCAGGGCCCACTCTCCCTTCAGGCCTCCAGAGCTTCCTACCTCAGCTTTGCAATAGTCTTGAGGAAAGCATGAGGAGAGGGAATACGTAAAATGGAGTCCCTTTAACCGAGCTGCTGAAATTATTAATGTTATGAAAGTTGTGGCACGAGGAAAGACTCTATTCCTGGTCTCACTAGCCTGGGAACTTAAACTTTTCTGAGCTTTCCAGTCCTGTGTTAATGCCTGGATATATATCCAGACCTGCAGATAACTTCACACTCTAATTACCCCCCGAAGGACTCCCATATCCAGGCCACCCGATTACACCCTGAAGTACTCACAAATACATCCACCTGACATCCATTATCCAGACTACTGGACGTGACCAGACCTCCTGGTACCCACCTTCTGGGCCACCTGGTATCCATCATCGCACCATCTGATGTGTGACCAATAACCACCCTGGACCAATCCTATGGGGGGCTAAGATTACAGGGCTGATAATTCTCAATAACGTGCTTCTTACTATAAGAGCCTTTTAACTTTTCTTTCTTTTTTGGAACACTATTTGGGTTTCTGCCTAAATCAGTATTTCCAGAATAACTATTCTTTATGTAAATAAATGCTTGCTGCCTTTCACTTGGACTTTTATTTTTAGGTTAATAGCCTCTTCATTGGTCTCACCAACTCCAGTCAGATCCACACAAGCCACGTTCCACATGGCGCCAGTGTGCTGTGCAAACCACACCAGCTGAGCCCCTCAGAAGGTCCCCAGCACCTGGCTACAAGCTGGGCCCCTTGGCTGGGGGTTCGGGTCCTAAACGGCCTGGGCCAGCCTACCCTTCCCCATTGTCCTGACACATGTGTTAGAAGCTGACAATTCCTGCTTACTGCTAGTTTTCTCCGCTTGGAATATTCTTCTTAGCACTGACTGACTGGAAACTCTTTTAGTATGACTTTATGAAAAACAATTAGGTAATACCTACCTAAGGTTAGGAATACCTAACCTTAGAAAAAAGGAAATACCCCAAAATGTGAAGGTCTACGCACACAGCTGTTTACTGCAGCCTTACTCATCATGACAAAAAAGGTGTGTGGAGGCAACTTAAATGCCCCCAAATAGTCAAATAAATTATGGTATATGGGATATCATACAATAATTAAAAATGATGTTGACAAAGTCTTAAAGACATAGAAATGTTTATTCTAGAAAGGACTTAGGAGATAGGCAGATATTCAAAACGATGCCAATACAAGCAAAGGAAGAAAGAAAAACAGGAATAAAGACATAAAGCAGAGTCAGAGATAAGGCCATAAAAGCACCTTTTAGCTATGTGTGAGCCACCAATCCGGCTCTTGGCTTTCCACTAGCGAGCTCAGAACCAGTTCTGACGGTATCAGCATTTGGCCTCCACGGTATGAAAACGTCCCCTCGTGGGGAGAGAGGCAGTTGTTTCACATGCAAACTACTGTGGCGAGGTGCCCCAGAGAAGAGTATGGAAAACTAAGAAGACACACATGGCAGGTTGGCTGAGGGTGATTTATACTGAAATCCTGGATTAAAGCCATGGCTGCTGTACCAGCCAACTCAATTCCCTTGTAAGGAGCCAACTGGTAATAATGCACATTTTCCATGTTCTGTGAATCTACCTTGTTGCAGAACTTGAATTTAGGGAAATAGAAGGACTGAAGTGCATTTCAATGGCTCTTCCCCCAAATAATTTTTTTTGTCATACTTCTGATACACTTGATGAATTTAAAGTTGTACTTGCTGAAAAGTACCTGGAGTCAAGCTAATCTAGCTGTGTAATTAAAAATAGACTCAATCAGAATGAATAATTAGGGGCAGGAGTAGAAGCAGAGAGCATAGTGAGAAAGCTTCTGCAGGAAAGCAGGAGAGCACTGGAGGTCATAATGACACAGCAGTAGTAGTAGAAGCAGTAACAATTCTAATAATAAAAGTAATGTCACATTATATTGTAGTAATAGCAATAAGAATAACAGCATAAATGTGTACAATTATCATTACCTGTCAGGCTTTGAACTGAATATGTAAAAACCAATTTTTCTTTAAATAAATTAGATTCTTGAATCAAAATCTAAGTTCCTTTATTGGCATTTTCTTTTGTTAATAAAAGTCAAGCCTAAATTGAAAACACAGCGCGCACAAAGCTGGCACCCTCTCGGAGAACCCACAAGTTTTGGTGGCACTGCCCTACTCTGTGCTTGTTACTAAGAAGACCAAGGGAAATGGCATCTGCCTTTGACTTCCTACTCATTCATATTCTGGCTACCAGTTCCTTCATGATGATTCTAAAACATTTAAAGAGCGTATTAATTTAATTAGACTAGAACTTGTACCAGCAAGAAACAATTCTGCGTATCATTTCGTAGGTCTCTTGTTACAGAAGACTTGTCTGCGGAGCTGGTAGGGGTGCACCTGCACGACTGCTCTGGGGTCATCACCATGACTACACACAGGAGGGGAAATCACGTACCAGTTCCTCCTAACTTGTGCCAGGGTCTCCGAAAGAAGCAAACAAGGGAATGATTTTTATAAATATGGTGGTACAAGAGCATCCATTCCTGAGTGACATGGAAAGACACCCTACCCGCCAGCAACAGAGCACAGAGGCACCCAGCGTGTCAGGGGTGAGCAGGCCACCAGAAAGAGTACCAGAGAAGAAAGACAACAAACTGGAACCATTTTTGAAACAGTTTTGACTCCAAGGAGATGCAAGAATTCTGTGGATGAGTCAGCCTGGAAATAATGGGAAAGACAGTCTATGAAGTTCATGGGAGCAACGACTCAATAATACCCCAGAGGAAATTATCTGGCAAAAAACAAATGCCAGTGCATTTGTCTGATAACATCCATTAGTGCAAGCTGTCTGGTAGATAAGAGCAACAGGCATAAAATATCTTGATTTTAAAGTCAGCATGGAAAAAATGTATGAGCGCTTCAAAGAGTGAATATCTGTGGCGAGTCTAAGATCAAACAGTCATTAAGTATAGCCTGTGTTTGGGAATGCACAAAGCATTTTGCCATTTAAAGTAATACCCACCATAGGAAAGTAAAAGCAGATGGACAGTAAGGGGCTGGAAGCAAAAAGAATCAAGTTGTGAGCTGAGAACCAAATACTGATGCAAAAAGGAAGAGCTTGGGGCCAAACTCAACTGGCCCTGAAGTTTTTGTGCATGTGTGTGCAGTAAATATTAAAATGCTATTTTTTTCTCACTTAGCATTTTCAAAACATTTTACTGTGAAAGGAGATCTGGCCTCACACATCATGACAATCTAAATACTGCTAAAGGCATGCAATTTGTCATAATTAAAAATTACAATCAGCCAGATGTTACCCGGCAGGCCATGGCGAAGGGGACTGAGATACGTCTGTGGCTGGGATGCTGTGCAGCCTCCAGCGACCGGATGCTGTAACATGGGGCTCTAAATGAACAAGCTCTTTTATTCTGCATGAATTACAGAGCTAAGGGAATGCTGGAGCTAGTTTTGAAAACATTTTCTTAATTACATTTGTAAAGTTCTTTGGAGTTTCAGGAAAAAGTTGCTATTTAAATTTAATTTGCTTTGGATTTTTTTTTTATAGGAGCAGCCTCACAGGGCTCTGAACAATCTCCAAGAAATAAAATAAAGGAAAGCACTTTCCCTGCTTTAAACTATCAGGCTTTGCGAAACCCTGAGTGGAATCTGTAGAAACGGAAGAGGCTACGCTGAGAGGTTGTCTGTGGTTCACCTACTGCCTTTCTCCGCCGGTGTTTCTGGAGTTGCCCAGTAAACACCAAGCATAATGTCTAGGGTGAGAACGTATGTGTCATACCCACATTTCAAGGGAACTACTAAGTCTTTTTGCGTCCAGTTTACGATTTGATCTCAGGGGTAGTTAGCCATCTATAAACCGAAGGGAAGGAACCCCACTGGCAGGCCTTGGCTGGGCCGTCCCAGCGCACTTTCCTCCGCCTGGTTTCCTAACGATCACGTTGCCCGAGAGCATTTCAAGTGCGATGCATTCCCCTTGAGAGTTTCTGCATTTATTTCCTGGGGCTTTTTGGTCACTTCTTTATTGTTTTGGGATTATTAAGTCAACTCTTCTAATGGCATACTTTCTTTTATATTTCTAATAAATAGTTGTTATAAATGCACTGTTTTATGAATAAATAGATTGTTTTTTATTTTTGTGTGTTTCCTACCTTTGTATTTTTCTACCTTATTTACTTAAGTACTTAAGACTTTTTAAAGCCAATGTTTTTTTTGAGTGAGGGCCATTTCTTCAAAGCAGAATTTAATTTTTATTTTTAAAACACTTGCACAAATGCAAAAACTCTAAAAAAGGTTTTTGATTACAGGAGGACAGCTTTTAAGGCAACTTGGAAATAATTTAATGAAGTGACTTAAATTTATTTAATGTTAACTGTACAAAAAGAATTCTGACACAGTAAGAGTAATTTCCATAGGGAGAGGGGATGGGAATTACATGAGAATCACCGAGGGAGTTTTCCCGCCTCTGCATGCCGGAGCTCCCTCCTTTAGAACCTAGATATTTGGGTGGGGAACTATCACATTCTGTTCCTGTTAGTAAAAACAAGCAAACAAACAAAAACCAAAAAAACTAGGGAAATGAAATCTGCCTCTGGGCTTCCTACTCATTCCTGGCCATATTCTGGCTCCTAATCCCTTCCTGATCATCCGTAAAACATTTTAAAGATTTCCTTCACTTAATTACAACAGTACTGTAAAATCGAGAATCGATCCTGAACATCCCAGACCTGTGGCAAGGGCAGCCAGTACTGGGAGCTGCATTATCAAACCGTGCCGTGCAGTTCTAGCTCGCAGCACTGGGCTTCCTCTGGTGCAAAGAGGATCAGAAAAGCACTTCAAGGAGAAAGGTTATACAAAAAGAATGAGTTTCCGGTGGCTTGATCCTGACCCACGGAAACGTTTGGGCAGGTGGGCGTGGCAGGTCTGAGCCGGAGGCCGGCAGCCACACCAGCCCTGGTCAAGAGCAGGCGGCCCTAGTGACTCACCGGCAGGGCAAGATCCGGACCACGTCGCTGGGCTTGTAGCCTTCAATACAAACGGCACAGTTGTCGAAGTCGGGCTCTGTTTCCTGCAACAGAGAAAACGCACGTGAGCCAACCTTCATGGCTTCAGCTCTTGTGGAAGCGCCCAGGTAACACGCTAAAGGACAGCACCCTAGGAGCCAGGCAGGCTTCCACAGCCTGAGGGGGGGGGGCAGGGCTTCTTCAGCAATACTTGGCTGAATATTGGCTTAATGTCCATTCCTTCTAACCTCCCCTTTTTTGTTTCTGGGTTCCCCTGCAAGTGCTTTTGGGAGGAGATGATGTTTTATGTACCATGGCCAATAATGCTATTCATTATAATTAGAGGTGACATACCAAAACCCGAGGATGAGAAATACTATTTAGGGAGAAATATCAGGACAATATTTTATCTACCCATTCCTCGGGAATCTAATGTATACAACTCTAAAATAGTGCTTCTAACTCTTTTTCCAAGTATATAAATCCCCCTTAATACCCCATAAAATATTACTTATATAATAGTCCTTATTCTTGTATTATTGTGTTTCAGGGGAAGAAGTAATGAACAATACTTTAAATTTGGTAGTCATTTTTAAATGAATGTTACCGTATTAATATGCTCAGTAGCATTTTCAGATAGGAGAAAAACAGCAGCACACAAGTAGGGAGACAAATCAGTCACTCAGACTAGAGACAGCCCCACAAACACGTGTGAGCCGGAGATCCCTCACAAGCCCCCAGGAGCCCAAATCCACTGCTCTGCACTTTCTCCTGGGGTGAAGAGAGACCTTCAGAGGCCGCAGGTGTGGGCGGCACTGCTTCGCTGACAGTCCTCAAGATGTGCTTGTGCTTTTGGCTTTCTGTCATCATTCTACAGTGAAGGAGCCTGCTGTGGAGACCATGGGGTTCTAGATGCCGCCCTTCACAGGCTCTGAATACACTCCCCGCATGCATGTACTACAGATGTAAGTGGAGGGGACCACTCAGCACCTAACGTGGTCTTCCCTGCAAAGATTCACAGGGAAGCTTTTTCGATCCTAGCACGGGACAGTCATTAGAAAAAAGACAACACAGAACTGTGTGGGTCACTGAATAAGGTAATTAGCTACCGCTTCAAAATCGAATATTATTTGCTTCTTTGCATGGGCTATTAGAAAGCCCCAACCTAAATTTAGTTATATATTTAAGGTAATGCATTTGTATACTAATTTCATCCCAACTTTATATGTTTTCCCACGCTTTCTGTTTAATTTCTCACATTTTCTATCCAAACTACTTTGTTGTATGCATTTTATAATGTGCTTTAAATTATATTTAATAAAGATGGGTACATTTAATAAAGATGCTTAGTGGAGAACTACCAGCATCCTTCTCTCTCCTTTCCCACCCTTCCCTCTCTTCTGCCCTGGTGGTCAGTAGAGCCCGGAGCTCGTTGGGACAGCTCCCCACCCCGAAGAAAAGCGGCCGTTACCTTGTCACCCTTCTTGATGGTCCTGACCTGGAGCTTGCTGATCGCTTTCTTTGCTGCATCTCCCAGTCGGCGCTGAAAGATCAAAAGCTGCTTGTTAATAATAAAGGCTGTGATTCTTGACTTGGTTTCTGATGACATTTAACCAACCAGGGCAGCTGTCTCTGGAATCATGCACGAGTGGCCTGCCTGTCCATGAAGAGGTCTGGAAGAGGTGGACTGGTGATATGGGTACAAAGTGGCCCCGGGAACTGAGGTCTGTTAGGGAGAAGCTCCTCATGGCCAGTGTTGAGCAAGGGGCACATGGAAAGATCCTGCCTGACAGTGACTTTGGTGCAGGTACATCTATGCAGACGAGCAAAAATTAATAAATGCATTTAGTAATTTGCTGCTCTAGCCATTTAATTTGTGACACAGAGATAGTCAATCTGGAGTAGTTAGAATAAACTTCATCTCTTTTTTCACAATCAGGGTTTATTGTTGGTGGATTCCTTTTAATTTGGAATTTTGAGACACTTCCGTTGCTTATGTAGACCCAAATTAGGTTTATATTTAGTCTGTACTATCCAATTACACCACATTCGTACATGCCAATTTTGCCTCCTTTGTATATGTTTAAATATGAATATAGGCATAGGGAAATAAATATACATGTTTAGTTTAATGAGTGATTATAAAGCAAACCCTAGGTAACCTC
Organism: Tonatia bakeri; assembly: GCA_004024845.1. Taxonomy (NCBI): domain Eukaryota; kingdom Metazoa; phylum Chordata; class Mammalia; order Chiroptera; family Phyllostomidae; genus Tonatia; species Tonatia bakeri. Next base: position 80,662 of record PVIA01004469.1, read on the forward strand.
TATAACCCACATCAAGAAATACTGCATTGTGCACTATTTTTTGAAAATAAAGTTACTGTCTAATGAGTGCTATGATAATGCAGTAAGGAGGAGTGAGAGACAAAGAGGGTGGGAAAAGAATTGCTTTAATCTGTCAAGGAAAAAAATGGTTTGCTTTTGTGCTTGTGAGCGTTTTACATGTTGTATCACCTTACTGGGTGCATGTACTGTTTATTATAGATGTGTATTTGCAGCACTAAAACATATTTGAAGGACTGAGATAAATGAGACAAACATTTAAACAGAATAAGCATTTGCTTTCACTAATTGTGTTCCTCTTGGAAATAACACCAAGCTTTTTTCCTGTTTTTAAAATAGCGAATACACACTAGTGAATAGTTAATTTATCCCAGGTACCTTGCTAAAGCTGTACATGCAGTAGAACCTTTATCTTTACAATAACCCTATGAGAAAAAAGTTATTTCATAGAATGAATTGAGACTTATAGAGTTTATATAAATTGCTTTAATATTATAGTGTCAGTGAAAGATCAGCTAGAATCTGAATAAAATTAAGTCTAACTTCAAAGCCAAAGCTCAACCTACCATTCTTATTATTTACCATCCATCCAATTGACCAACCATCCAGTCAGCTAAACAACCAACTTTTGCCCAGATAGCCAACTAACCAATCAGCCAGCCAATCAACTCACATTTGGCCAACGAGCCAATCAACCAATCAGCTAGCCACCTAGCAAGCCATTCAGCCATCCAACCAATCAGGTGGCAAGCCATCCAGCCAATCAGCTAATCAGCTAGCCAACCAACCAATATCTGGCCAGCCAGCTAACCAGTCAACCAGCCATTCAGCCAGCCCACTGGCTAACCTGCTGGCCAACCAATCAAAATCTCTTAAGTACTTATCATGAGGCACTTCCCTTTACACATAGTAGTTACAGTAAATAAGTAGAAAAGGAGATATTCTCCTTGTTAATTTACTTTTCTCTTTGATATTTCATTGTTAGTTTTTAAAAAAATAATTGGCTTTTTAACAGGAGTGTAAGTTTTGTCTTTCCTAAAAGGACACTTGAGATTGAAGCAGAAGTCCATGAGTAGCTAGCAAACTAAGGTGGCAAGAAAAATAGGAAGGATCTATAATAAGAAATACCAATGGGGGTCACAGAGTGAAAAGGGGGAAAAAAATTGAAGTAAAACTAAATGCGATGCAACTGTTTTTCCTTTCTTCCTTCTTTAGTTATTGACTAATCATCCTTTGGTCTCAACCCAGGCCATTTTGGGGGGAGCCCTTCCTAGACGTCTTCTAGGAGAGAAGGCTCCTCTGGTCTAAGCCCTCACAGCACTCTGTCCCTCTGCTTCACAGCACTGTGACAATATCTGCTGTATTTAAGATCAGTCCCAGTTGCTTTTCTCTCGTGTAAGCTCCCTGAGGACAGGGTTTTCTGCATGTCTGCTTCCCACTGATATGAATAAGGCTGCCTTCAGTAACTGACAATGGATCATCCAACACATATTTTGGATCACTTACTTTGTCCCAGGTACAACTCTAGGATTTGAAAAAAATGGTAGTGAAAATACACACGCAAATTGCTGCTCTCTGTAGACTATCTAGTGGAAACTCCAATAATGGTTGGTGAATGAATAAAATCTTAAACCCAGAGATGTTTTTTTAGCATGGAAAACAACCTGAGAAATTTAGCCAGTTAATGAGAAAATACATGGACAAACCATAAGTAATACATGGGGTTAGGTAAGCAAAGCTGTGGTCTTCACTTTGGCAAAACCAGCCTGTCTCAGCCAAGAGCTGCTTTTTATTGAAGAAGCCAGGAGCAAGGATTGAAAAGCATGGAAAAGGGGCTACTAGTTACAGGGAATAAATGCAGCAAACCTGAAGAATATTATGTTTATAACAAGAGATCTGGACCTAAAGTAAACAAGTATTGATTGTTTTAATTATAAGTTATGAGCCCAGATATTTCTGTAATGTAATTGCATTTAATTGGTATTATATAATATCTGGCCTCAATTCAATCACTTGAATTGTTTTTTATTTTCAAAAGCTAAGCGGAGCAATTAGGTAGTAAAAATTATTTTCAAACAATGGTCATATATTATATTCAAAGAAAGACCAACATTTTAAAAGGAGATGAACCAGAAATAATATTTTCAAAATTTAACTTATTTAAAATAATTATTTTAGCAAATGAAATATGCCCTTCTTTAAAGACAATGACAAAGGGGGGAGGGTTGAATGTGGGAGGGTAGGGTGAGTAGGGCAGGGGAGAGTAATGGGGAAAAATAGAAACAACTGTAATTGAACAACAATAAAAAATGAAAAAAATGAAATATGCCCTTCTTAAATATGAATGTGTAAGGTCAATTCAAAGACTACTTTCTACCTCGTCCATGTATTTAATTTTACTTTTGGCTATATATGAATAAAAATGGGCTATTTAAAGCTTTAATTTTTTTTAAATTTATTTGAGAGACAAGAAAAGGGGGTGGGTAGAAAGAGAGAGAGAAAGAGAGCATGCACGAGCCTGACTGGGGATTGAACCTGCAACCTTGGCATATTGGAAAGACGTTCTAACCAACTGCACTACCTGGCCAGCTAAAAATGGGGTATTTAAAAAATATATGTATCCCTTTCCTCCCTGCAGAAAAACAGAAAAGCCTTTTCCATGCTCTTTTAAAGGAAAATGCAAGCTGCCTTTAAAAAGCCCAAAAATGGTGTCTCTCTTCAGGACATGTAAAAGGATTGTGGCCAGACAGCAGAGTTCATGATTAGGGGATTAACGGTCAGGGGCTGGCATTCCGGTGGCCGAGGTCTGGGAAGTTAAAGGAGTTCAGTGGGGGATAAATTCTTTTGGGAGGTGGGCTTCTCAAACAAGCAGAGCTAACAGATGGAGAATTAGAGTAACAAAGATAACGATCAAGTCCTCTCAACATCAAGTCTATCAAGTCTTCCTCCCGGGAAGTCCTGCGAAATCAGATGATTCACAAAGGAAGGGAGACGTGCTTTCCTTGGTCATTCTGAAAGAAATGTATAATGCTATTCCTTTCTCTTCTGTGCCACAATGGAAGGGCCTTGAGCTCATTTCAGATGGTGACGCACATACACCTCTTTTCACAAGGAGCAGGGTGATGTTTTGTGAGTGGCTGATGGAGGATAAGGCAGTCTGACCGGCCAAGGGCAGAACAGATGTTCTAGATACCCCAGAGAACCAGAGAAATCTGCCTCTGAGAGATACATGATAGTGATAAAACCATGGCGTGCTAGATTTTTCAGTAGCGGTTTAGATGAACAAAATAAGGGTGAAAGCACCATAAAGTTTAAAAAAATACTTTTTGCACATAGTCACATTTTCTGGTCACATTTTCTGTATATGCACGTCTCTTTCTTTTTGACACGCAAATGACACACAGAAATACTGACTTCTGAATAAAAAAATGGAGTTGCTTTCTAACTAGTATTATTGGACTTCCCAAATGCAAACTAAAGAGATAATGAGTAAAAATGTAAACAGTCCTAACGAAATGGCCCAAGTAAAGCAGTTGTAGCTTCTGTAGTTGGTGTCTCCTGTCTTCGGGTTTTTAATTACACCAAGTGCAAAGGAGAGGAAGACCACAGGCTCTGTTCAAACGGGGCCTTGTAGGGAGCCTAAACAGAGGCCAGAAACATGTCATCAGGAAACGCATCCTTTCCTTTGTGGTTCTCAGAAATGCAGACGAGCAGGATACTAATGGGAGACTGAGGGACCGCCTCAGATGGATTCAGGGATCATGACCGGTTCCAGAGGCCTTTTGATTCGGGGGCTCTCCTTCATCCAAGAGGCCCCTCCAGAGTTTCTCCGACCCAACTAGATCAAAACAATGCTTTTCACTAAAGATTATCAGGAGTTTGCCCATCTTAGTAATCAAGGTTTCTCCATGAATTTAAATGAGTAGAAAGACGTATTTACCAAGATTACTGGTTCCTTGACAGTAATGAATATAAATGGCTTCATGGGAAGTAACCACAGAAGCATTTATTAAAAGAATGAAGTCCTGCATACACGCCAGCAAGGAGGGTACACAACGACATACTCCGGCTCAACCCAAGACTCAGAAATTAGTGACTTTCTAAATATTTAGGAAATGGAGAAAAATAAGACACTTGACTCTGGTCCCCTTCTGTGTCGTAAACAGACTTGCAGCGAAGATGACAAAAGAAAAAAAACTAGGAAAAGAAGGATGCCAAAACGGCATCAAAATCAAGTTTAGGTTCTATCTCATTTGACTGGGTAATTCTGTAATTACTGATAGTGGTATTTTATAATCATGGTGATCATCACCACCACCAAGGGGAAAAAGAACAAAGCGTTCCTATATTCCAGGTGAAGAGAGGGCACTGGAGACACACACAGAGTTGGTCCCCATCATCTGGATCCTCAAGTGGCCAGGGGTGACTGGTGACTCAGACACCCCCTCCCTCGCTCTAATACACGATAATGGCCCTCCCGGGGCTGGCTGGTGGGAAAGAAATCACTGTGCAGCCCGTCCAGTGCATTTCTACCCATTTCCAGTCACACTCCACAAATCTAGAAAAACGGGTAAGAACTTAGTCCAACTGCTCCGCAGCCACGGTGACCACCCAGGGTGATGACGTCATACTGTCTGTGCGTACGCAGCGCCAGGTAGACGTCAGGGTCACTTTTTGTGGGAGGTGTTGCAGAGAAGGCAATGGCTTGGTAGTTATAATATCCGGCTTTTAGTCCTATTTCTGTCCCTAACTGTTTGGCTTTGGCCAAGTCACTTAAATATTCTCAACCCCAGCCAGCCCCCTTGTTAAAATTAGGTATGTAGAGTCGTGTCATTGCCAGTTTTGCCAGCTCAGGATTTCCTTCCATGCAGAACAGAGCTGGGAGCCAAAGATCCTTTGAGATCTGAGTTATCTAAACATGGCAGCTCCACGGCTGATCGCCTCACCGAATACTTCACGGACGCAACGTACACTTCATCTTTCTGTCGCCTGGAGGGCTCTGCACTGTCTCCAGGGAACTACTGGAGACCGTTTTGGTTCTAGCTCTTTAGGAGACAGAAGGATCTCTCTCTGCCTGCAGACCTGACTCTGGGACACTTGGCATACTCCTTCCCTTCCCTCCCTCTCTCCCTGTGACCTCCAAGGCCAGAGGAACTAATTCCAACACAACTTCAAGACCCATTTGTGCAAATGAAATCGAAGGGACTCAGGCCAGGAACATCAAATACTAGGGAAAGGTATTCACGAGAGGCACAACTCTTTCAAGAAAACGTGATCGAATGTCATTACCAGGCCTCCCATAAAACAACACAAAACAGGTTTGGTTTCCTTGGATTAGCCTCAAAGGCAGCACTGTTTACGAAAAACAAAAAGGAGCCTTTTGCAGTTTATCTGATCTGCTCATGTTTGAAATGGCCGCCATCTATAGAGAGCCTGCGGTTTTCAGGACACAGACCCAGCCCTTGGCGTCTGAGATAGGATGTCCCAGAGCATCACCAGAAGGCAGCTCCCCTGCCACAGCCAGGGCAGGAATGCTGCGTGCTGGCTTTGCTCTGCCATCTGCAGGGTTTCTATAAACAGGAGAGCGATTAGCGAATGGCAGCCCAAGTGGCACATGTGGGGAACAAGGGAGACCTGGATTCTGGTGGGGAGGGGAAGGCTGCCAACCCATGCTGTGCACTGGTGCTGGGGCCAGGCATCTGTCACATGTCTGGCTTTCCTTCTCAGAGTTCAGGGGGTGGCCGCTAGAAGGAAGGTGACTAGTTGGGTAGAATGAAGAATCCCAGGCCTCCTCTGTGGAGCCCCTGGAGATAGGGAATCTTAGACAAGACACTAGAAGGGACTTAACAACCAGTCCTTACTTCTAAAGCCAAAAAGCACCAAATTCAAACAGTAGAATGTGCCCAGTGTCACGTGTACATGTTTTTGGTAAGAGAAAACATGTCCATTAAGCGCTAGTTGAATAAATGTAGCATATTTATTATGAACTGTTATACAGTCATTAGCAATGTGAAGGCACCTTGGACTGAGTGTTGATTTAAATTAATCCCCAAGATCCAGTGAGAATTAAGGGTACAGAGTTAAGTGTGCTATTATTTGTACACACACACACACGTGTTGACAAGCACATGAAATATCTCTAGAAAAGAAGAAATTCCAGGCAGAGAGCCTGGGTAAAAGGGGCACACGCGGGAAGGAGGTTAGTTTTCGTGTGTACCATTTTATACCTTTTGCAATTTATACCATGTGTATGTATTATCTGTTCCAAACTTAATTGCTTTTTAAAATATCATTATTTTTTTTATCTCCTTTTCTTTCATCACAAGAAGGAAATTCTGGCTCTTCCCAAATTATGCTGCCACTATTAGCATCATCTCAGCCACGTCCCTTTTCTCCATTTATTATGCGCCTAAGCAAACAACTGCCCAGAAGACGGGCAGCAGGAAGGTGGCATAAAGCACCCACAGCCTGCAGAACACTGCTCATAAAACATCAACATGGGTGTACCTGGAAAACATCTGAAGAACTATACAGCAAATATGAAGTGTGTATCTTGAGAGGGGGTATAATAGGTAATTTTCATTCAGTCTTGGTATTTTCTGTGATTTCCAAAGTTTATACAACAACATGTCTCACTTTGGTAATAATTCTTAAGCTTTTTTTTTTTTTTAATAGAACTTCGGCTCCTCACCTGGTTCCTGTCCCTGGCGTTTGCGTAGCGGAACCTCTGGATGTAGTAGAAGACCAGCCAGGCGAGGGAGATGATCATCAGCACGATGAAGGAGATGGAGACAAACACCACCGAGGTGCGGCTCACGTATTTCTGCAGGTTGCGGGTTCCGATGGTGATGTGCATCGTCACGGTGATGTTTCTCTCCAGCAGGCTGACGAGCTCCTTCCCTTTCAGCTCGGGGATCATGATTGCCACGATGTCTTCCACGCCTGTTGTGAGAGGGGCAAGGGCAGGGCCATAAGGACAAGGGGGCGAGAGGGGGAGGGAAATAATAGTGAAATGTCTGGGTAACGTAATACGCGACGAAATAACGACACTGTTTTTGACAATTCTTTGCCAGATCTACTATCCACATCTCATTCTAAGATCTCACAGCCAGAGACTGAGTCAAATTCTCTCTTTCCTCAGCTTGCTTGGGATGCTGCTGTCTTGTATGTGAGAATAGAACCTAAAATGGCATTTGTCTTTCACTGTCTGTAACCTAATCAACAAAACGAAGAAGCAAGCAAAACAGAACCAGCAACATGGAAATAAAGAACAAACTGACAGCAACCAGAGGGGAGGAGGGAGGATGGTAACAGGGAAAGAAGGGGAAGGGTCGTCAAGGAACCTGTATAAAGAACTGATGGCCAAAGCCAAAAGTGGGTAGGATTGAGGGTGGGAGGTGGAGGGGCAGTAGTGGGAGGAAAATGGAGACAACTGTACTTGAACAACAATAAAAAAAAGAATCTAAAATGACCTTATAATTTGGGTACGAGTGAAGGCACGATAGAGTTACCCTTCCACTGTCCGAGGTGTTGTTGACCCTGGCACAGGTGGACCCTCCCCAGCTAGTCCAAGTTTGCAGTGCTATGTTGCATTCCACAACAAGCCCCCCTGGGGTGGGGAACGGCGCTGTGTACCCCAGATCACAAGGGAAAATGCAGTTTTGTGCCTCTGTCAGCAGGCTTTCTCTCCTTCTGCCGCTCAGACACGGTGAGTGCACAATCACAGATTTTTATCTATGGTTTTCAAGGTTTTCTCCTACAGTTACTGCCCAAAGCAACCCCAAATAGGGGTTTTCAATGAGCTCTGACATATTTGTCACCATAAAATAATGGTTTCAGAACTACATTCTGCTCATTTTACCTAATTCAGTGTAAACAGCTTGGGTATTCTTGTACCGAGCAAGGGAAGATGGAGGCCGAACAGATAATTCCAGGATGGTTTCATCTCTGCTCCCAAATACTTCCACCACAATGCCCCTGTTACTGGACAGCTGGCAGCAAGGGTGGCAACTTTCTTGAGTCTGAGTTATCTGCGTCATTGTCCTTGTTCTTCATGACACCACGAGAAGCACAGCCTCTCAGTGAGGGGTTCTGGGGCTCTGCAAGGGATCTTTAGTGAGGGTATGATACCAGCTTCAAATGCACCAGTATGACATGTCTCGGTGACTGATCCATGGACTTGTGTATCAGTTTCACTAAGACAGGTTCTCAGAGGTCACCTGATTCAAATTTTTGCCCACAAAGCTCTTCAAGAGCCCCGTTTCCACATGGAGATAGCCTATTATCTGGGGTCACTACAATTTAGAAAGAGCAATTTTACAATTAGGATATTGTAGCTTAGGGACAAAATGAAATACCACCACAATCACTTAAAGCTGGCCTTATTCACACCCTGAGGTCAGCCAGCTAGACGGAACCACCAGATTATATTTGCTCAGGATGTTGCAAGTCTCTTAGAAGCTACTTAGGGCTTTCACTTGACCTTGATCTCTATGCCTGTTTTCAATTCCACGTAAAGATTTCACTAAGGTTAAGGCAGAATAAATACATTAAAAGCTAACTACGTACACAAAGGTGTCTATGTATGACACATCAACTATGCACTTTTCTTTTTTTAAATGTTTTTGTTTTTTTAATGAACACAACTATTTATTTATTTATTTATTTATTTATTTATTTATTTATTTATTTATTTTAGAGAGGGAAGGGAGGGAGAAAGAGAGAGGGAGAGAGAAACATCAAATGTGCAGTTGCTGGGGCTGTGGCCTGCAACCCAGGCATGTGCCCTGACTGGGAATCGAACCTGCGATGCTTTGGTTCGCAGCCCGCACTCAATCCACTGAGCTATGCAAGCCAGGGCTAAAATATGTTTTTACTGTAGTCCAAGTCCGGCTGTTTCCATCTCCCTCCTACCCCACCCATCTCCACCTCTCACACTCGATTCTACCCGCTTTGGCTTTGTTCATGTGTCCTATACATACATTCCTTGGCAACCCTTCCCCTTTCCCCTGTCTTATCCCCTCCTACTTCCCCTCTGTTTACTGTCAGTTTATCCTTAATGTCAATGCCTCTGGTTTATGCTAAGTGAAACAAGCTAGGTGGTGAAAGACAAATACCATATGATCTTACCCATAGGTGGAACCTAATCATCAACTATATATTCTTAAAAATCCCAAAACCTTTGTATCAGTCCAACAGTAAAATCACAAAGCCACATAGTGTTTAGATTGAGCTGTTAACTTCTGGGAATTACTGAAACCGATGGCTTGAACTTCACCTCTGCAGAATTTACTGACAGTTCCAAAGCTCCCCTTTTCATGTTTACTTTGGCTAATGGCTGCATGTGGTCTGAGGTTTTGCAAGGTGTGAAAGCTGCTGGCAGGTTTTGTCTCTGTAGGAATAACTTCCTTGTATGCTGGACTAGTCTGGCCTAGTGAGGTTCGCCCTGGTGCTGTGGCCAGTTTAGAGATATTTACGTAATGGCAGAATCATACCTTTTTACTTAATTTATCCCCTTATTTATATATTTTTAAGCATGTCTATTCAAGGCTCTAGAATAAGATTTTTTTCTGACAAGGGCATTTTGAGGTTATTTATGAGATTTGTATGCTCAGCCTCGGCACAAGTTTTACATGTTTTAGCGGTCAAATTTTATTATTATTTTCCTTTATGGCTTCTAGTTTCGACACTCTGCTTAGGAAGCTTCCCCACCAAAGATAACAGAGGTCCTCTTTTAAAATTGCTTTTCAAATTTTTTAGTTTTACTTTTCACATTGAAATCTTAAACAACCTTAGTGTGATTTAATAACAACACAACATACGTTTGAGCTCTTGTAATGTGATGGGCAGAGAGGAGACAGAGAGGGTGCAATTTCTATTTCCCTAAATTCTTAGACATATTGAGATCCCGGCTGGATTTTATTTTGCTGTTAGGTTGACCTGTCTTTTGCTGAACCAACACCAGGCTATTTGAGTTGTCTAGGCTTTTAACGTACTTACTAGTGGGTAGTCTAACTCTTCCTTCACTATTTTTCTCGTGACATTTCTCCTAGTACCTCCTAATATTAAGAGTCCACAGAGTCTAATGGTAAAGAGTTGGGCTCTGACACTGAACCACTTGTTTCAAGCCCCAGCTCAGCATTTTAAAAACAGGCAAGCGAAGTTTGGATATCCACAAAGTTCTAAATTGCTCATCATCCATTTCCAGGAACCAGAGAAAACATTTTCTCTTCCTGTAGGGCAGAGTATAATTAACTATTTTAAACACACGACCTGTGTTGCTCATAACCACTGCTGTGTCTTCATGATGTATGACATCCGCTCGGAAAGACCGAAAATGACAGTGTTCTATCCACCTGGACTTTAACCTTATTCATTGCCAATATTCATCATGAATTTCTAGGGCAATGATGGTAAAAAAATAGATGGGATTCCGGGACATTTCTCCTTGCACTCTAGGCTACATATTGTGCCTTTATCCCAGTAGAAATAGTCAGTAAGAACTCAGGTGCATGGGGTATCCCAAAATAGTACAAAATAAAGTGGGTTTGGATGAACTAACTGGCCAGTCTGATCAAAGCACAAAGTCCAGGGCAAAACGCTACTGCAGGATCGAGTCTGTTTCAATGAGACCTGTGCACCACGGTGAGTTACCAGACAATTCCCTGATCTTTGCTTCACTTTGGAAAGTGCAGCTAGCATTAGGGAGAAGCCTGCAGGTCGGCTCCAGGCTCGCTGTGGTGTCCTTTGCTTCTGCAGGTGTGTGTGAGGGAGGAGGCGAGGGGAAGAGCAGGGCTGAGGAGAGCAGAGCTGCTGAGAGTCCAGTTGAGCCACCTCCTTCCAGTGAGTGAGTGCCACCTTAAGCACACAACCTGCGACCCACCGGGGGCTCTGAGACTTGGTGGGGAGAGCAGTAAATAAGCAGCATATTTCGTGTGAGTAAATGCTACAAACAGGTCTTGCTCTTTGGTCAATCCTGTGTTTACTGTGATGCCTAGTCTACTGTCAATTGTGTCTTTTTGCAAAATTACATCAGCAAACATCTACTTTCCCCCCCACTTCAGAGTGATCACTGGTATGCAGTCGCTGTGTAGTCGGGAAAAGCTTTGTCACCCTGTGAGAGAGTGTGTGACCACGACACATACGATGCACATGATGCAGGTGACGCAGCAGCCAGACAGGCCACCGGGTGCCCTGTGGGTTTAGTGCTTCCTTTTCCCAGGAGAGCGCTCAACGGCTGTTACCTAATTTGATCCATGCAGATAAGTAAGGAATCAGAACAAAAGTTCAGAAAGAATGTTTACTAACCAGGAAATCCTTTACTGATATGTTCAAAACCAGGTCATTCAAACACTACATTGATAGATCTAGAGCACCAGCACAGTGCTACGCATTTAAAGGGCTGGCAGCCCCATTCCTCCCCATGCACCCTGCAGGGTGGTAACACCCTCCTATGAGTTCATGAGAGCAAAACCCTTTTCAGCCCTCTGTATCCTCTCTCTCCCCTAATCTCTACTTACTCACTGATGGCCCTTTAGAATTTAGGCAATAATAAGAGAAGACAGTTTCCATTTATAGATGTTTTCTCTTTATACACTTCATATCTACTTTAAAAAATAGCTCCTAATAATCATCTATTCTCAAGTAAGATGATAACATATGTGAAATAATTTCAAAAGCCGCAAAGTACCATATAAATGCAAAATGTTGTAATTTTCTGCATTAGTTTGAAAACATTTTTTAATAAATATAGATGTCAAAATCCTAAGTAAAGCATTCATAAATAGACCTCAACAATATAGTAAAACAAACAAGCAAGCAAACAAACAAACAAACAAACAAACAAAACAAAGAAACTTCATTACCAAGGTGAGACTTAGAAAGGAGAGGGTGATTTAACATTAGGAGATATTTAATGCTTTTTAGTGCATTAACAAATTAAAGGAATAAAGCATAGGTTTATCTTGTGTGGCTAGCTTTCCTCCAATATGTGATCTCTTACGTCCAAGGTATTCATGTCTTTGCCGGCCACACACTGTCTAGTGGAGTGTTAACCCTCAGCCTCCCTTGCAGCTAGGCTGTGGCTCTGGGGTTAATACTTGGCTCTGAGATGTGAGTGGAGAAGATGTTAGCTACTTCAAGGTCTTATCCATAAAGGACTGACCATGTGCACTGCATGCCCTTGATATCGACTGTTAATCATCTACATTTTGGGGGGTATATGTTCCATTTGTATTCACAAACATCATGTCCAAAAACATTCTTTGTTGGTTAAGTGCATTCTAATCATGCACGGGATCGCTTATGTGATGTATCAGTACAGGCAGAGACAGACACTCAATAACAATGAAGTTTCATGAGATCAAAAAATCTTTACAGGAGATGCTAACAATAGCCAATTCTACTTTCCTTGAATGGCTCTAGTAACTTAATTTGCTACTGTTGGTTCCTCGGCTACATTTGAGATGATCAATGACTTACACTTTTTAAAGAAATTCATATTTTCCCTGATTACACATGTGCAGAATTTTCTATAAATCTGTGATAACTTTAGGAGGAGCAATAAATAAGGTATTTTATTTATAGCCTCACTGGTGGCACTTTCTTAGAACACAGCAAATCAGACTGAAAAAAACCCTTACTTTGAGTTTCTGTGAGACTTTTAAGTGGTCAAAAATGATATCACAGAGTTCAGGCTGAAATAAAGCAAATCACTGAATACCATAAAGATTTTTAAAAACAATTCAGTGTTCATTAAAGCATAAAAAGCCCTGCTGAAAGAAACTTCCATATACATGTAAAATTCTAATTTTAGTTGGGATGAAAACCAATACACATGTAAGACTCAAGAAGAAGTGAGCTGTGGAATCACAGGACAGGACACTGTAAGAGACCAAAATTCCTCAGCATTTGTCTCTTCCTAACAATCTGACAAATGAAGTTAAATAGCAGAATCATTTACCATAGCTTCTCCTTGGGTGATCTTGGAAAATTTCCTAAATCTTTAAAATTCAGATTTATTATCTCTAAAAACCCTAATAGTAAATGTACTTGTTCCAAAGGGTTGATTGAGGATTAAATGAGAGAATGCATATAAAGAACTCAGAACATAGTAAGTGCTTGGAAAACATGAAGTTATTATTATCATCAACATCACCTATCCAATAGTTATTTAAAATATTCCAGGCAGTATAAAACTTGTACTTTGGCTGAAAGAGCTAGTGCAGGGGTGAGAAGGAGCACATCAACGTTGGCTTCCCCGGGGGTCCAGAAACAGAGACTGAGCTGCTGGGCAACCCAGAGCACCTGAACACACGGGGATCCCTCCAAACAGCTGAGGACCCGGAGGCCCACGCTGAGCACGTCGCCATTTCTGCGACATGAAAGGGTTAACTGTCTGCTTCACATTGGTGGAGGAAAGGAAACTCTGAGGCAGACAGACAGTTAATCTTCATAGGAAAAAATGGACATAACTAGGTTAACAACGGATGGTTCAACTCACACTTTTCTTTTAATGTGACAAAAAATAAAAATTGTTCAATTTTTCTTTTAAATAGTCATGTAATCTAAGCAAACCTGGATTTGGGTTCTGTTTTGCTTTGAACTACTGGGAAATATTACATTAATTATTCTCCACTAGACTATTTTAATAATGCATGGCAAGAAGTTAAAATTACAATTACAAACAATCGTAATTTAACATAATGAACTACAACACATTTATGGCATACTATTATGTATCCTTGCACAGAATAGGGAAATGCATACGAAGCATCTCTTCTCACAGTTTTTGCTCATTTGTTTGGTGGGAGTGACTTGGAGTTCCCAATTCACCGTGTGCCAAAATTTACGACAGAAACCTTAAACTAAACAGGAACCAGGAGGGCCTGTGGGAGCAGCTCTCTCGCGCTGTCACTGCCGGGCCCTGGAGGAAGAACCTTGTGTTCACCGAAAAGCTGGTTGCAGCCGCCCCGCTCTTGACACTCCTTCCCCTCTGTCAGGTACTTCCTCTTGTTCCAGGCAGAGTTTGCACGTCGCTCCCCGTGTCTGCACTTTCCAGATGGCAATCCTTTCTTTTCCCCAAATAAATCCTTTTTGGTGATGGAGCATGTCGTCGACCTTTGTTTTATGGGCAACAACTGCATCATTATTAAATGCCACATTATTGGACTCATCTCTATGATTTTTTTTTAGTGTTCTCTGAAGTTGTGTTTGGTAGTCTTTGAAGACTTGAAGTGAGATCTCCCTCTAATAAGGATCCAGATTGGAAAATCCCTCTCTTAAGAGTAATTGAAGTTTACTATTTTGGTTTCTAGAAGCTGGAAAATCCCACACAGCTTTCCTTATGGTGAGACGATATGGACTATGGATTCAACAAATAATGTTAAGGTCAGTTAAAAGACCGACTATTAATGTAAGAGAAAACAGTGGGACAGAACTTGATATAACGTGGTGGATGTAAAATGGGCTTCTCCAGGATCAGAGTTCAAACTCCAGAGAAGTCGAAAATACAGCACATCCTTAGGCTGGACCTGTAAATGCCAGCAACGAGGTGTGATGAGCGTTGGTACAAAAGGCTTTTGCACTAGCGTGTAAATGAATGAGGTCTATGGAGCTCCCTGGTCTCTGCGTCTCCATCAGCAGATCACAGGGCATGAGGAAGTGGGTGCATTTTATCAGGGTCTCAGGTCCAGGAAAAGGAGGCATTGGGCAACTGAGTATGTATTCTGAAAAAGCTCCATGGGTCTGAAATCCTTGCATACTTCCCTGAGCTTTGTTCTGTGCAGTCCACATGGTAGGTCCCAGGGCCCATAGCACATACTGCCCGTGACCACCCATATTCCTGAGTCCACACGATTTTAGTGAACACGTCCTGACTTCCAGCTGCCAGCATTTCTTTGCCTAAATGGCTTTCCTAGACCATATCACTGTGACTGCGTGGGCCAGGAGAAAGGAGGAATTGCCCCCGCCCCCGCCCAGCAGTCCTGAGCGAAGGAGGAAGTTGGTGCATAAATACCTCAGCTCCCTCCTACCCGTGCTGGTGGAACTCTGTGGCTCATTTTCACACCATTCCCCAGAGCTTTCCAGTGGGATTAACCTTCAGTGACTCACGGTGGCAATTTGCTTAATTGCACACCCTTTGTTGGCCCCTTGGCTTCCTCCTTGCCTTTTTCCATTCCCGAACTGGTGTTTCCTGGACTGCCTCTAAAATGCCTTGTCCTTGAATCCTTGTCTGAGCTCTGCTCAGGGGGAAACCCGAACTAGGACTATGCCAGAAGTCACTCCTCTTTTTTTCTTTCTTTCTTTGAGTACTGAGGCCCCGAATAACAGCTATGCTGGCTTGTGCCTTAGGGACCGATGTGCACTGTTTTGTACATATCATCAAAAGCAAAAGCACAAACTCCTCCTCATCTATTTTTAACTTCCAAAGAGAAGCAGGATTGTTTAGCAGAAGTAGTGTTTTCATACCTCCTATGACCACTTGCCAAGAGGACCGCTGCCCTCTTGGGTGGCTACTGAAAACCAGCGCGCATGCCGTCTCCCTGAAGGGAGAGTCAGGCACCCTTTGCTCCCACCTCTGCCTTCAGGGGAGCGGAGAGGCTTTGGGTATGGAGCCTTCGGTGAAATGATCGAACACTGGTCATTTCGTAAGGCTTGTTGTATAGAGTGGGGGACGCTCGCCACGTGCTGCTCTCCAGTACGCGAAATGAAGCTAGTGTAACTGAGGGACTGAATTTTTAATTTTAGTTAATTTAAATTCTAACTTAAAATCGTTAGTTCAATTATTAGAGAACCTTTAAATATGTTTGAAAGAACTTGGGCATGAGACTGTACATTTTTTTCTAGTGTAAGTTTTATAAAATGTAAATACAGATGAAGTTTATCTGATGGAAAGTCAGCATCTGGATGGGGGCGTGCTGAAATGTAAAGTACACACTGCAACTTGAAGAACTGGTATGAAAAAATGTCACTAGTGATCATTAATATCTGATACCAGTAATGAGACATTCTTTGATTAGATGTTGAAATGATAATATTTTGGATATTTTGGATAATATTTTGGATATTTTGGCTCTACAAAATATATTAAATACAATTTTTCCCATTCTTCCTTCCTTTTTACAAAAAATGTGGCCGCTGGAAAATTAAATCACATGTGTGGCTCGCATTACATTTTTTATTGGAC
Organism: Tonatia bakeri; assembly: GCA_004024845.1. Lineage (NCBI taxonomy): Eukaryota > Metazoa > Chordata > Mammalia > Chiroptera > Phyllostomidae > Tonatia > Tonatia bakeri. The sequence goes on from PVIA01004469.1 coordinate 96,866, forward strand.
AACAGGGTTCCAATCGCCCTACTCATAACTTTTATTTGCGAGCCTAGTAGATAAAATCATTGCTGCATAAAAAGATTAAGACAAATAACAGTCCCTGTTCTTAAGGAGTTGACATTTTAAAAGGAATGTCACAGGTTTGGTAATATTATTAAAGCCAACCTTAGACGCAAAATAAAAAGTAGAGACGTGTCAAACTTTTTCATGAAAAGTAGCTATTCTCTTCCATAAATCGATTATGATTTTAAAGCAAATTACAGAAAGTGATTTAAGAAACGGTATTATCTTCTCTAAAAGCCTACAAGGCACTTGCTATGTCTGAACAATGGAGTGAATGCTCTGCCAACGCCAGCGTTCCCGACCTTCATGGAGTAAGAGAAGCAGGCGACTGGACCCTAGAAGGGGCCTCATCATCTACTACAACGTTATGCCCGCCTCTGTCTTACAGATAAGGACATGTGAGCCGGCCAGGTTAGGTGACTTGTCTCAGGGTAAACATTATTTTGCCCCTTCTAAAAAAAATACAAAAAATTAGTTTATGCGCCCATTTAAAAATATTTCCATTATTACAAAGCTCACACATTCCAACAAGTGGTTCTCAGATGTATCGATGCTTCTATATACTCCCTAGCATAATCCCTCCCATATTTCTAAATAATATGATCATACTAATATTTCTTGGATTATCAGTTTTGGACATTTTCTGTTGACATCTTACCGTGGTAGATGAGGACTTAGTTCACACTCACTGTCCCTGTGTCCCCACCACATCTCTCACTGCACTGGATGAATCCACAGTGTTCAGTGCGAATCTTGTTCACTGTTGAGCCAGGTGGTACATTACAAGGATGGCCATTTTCTTCATTTTTCTTGAAGTGAATAAATAATTGCATCGTTCTTTCATTTGCCTGGTTTTCCATATTTGCATTGTTTTTCCCATAAATGCTACTCCCTCTGCCATATGCTTACCAATGACATTTTCTACACTCCTTGAACATGTTAGTTCCTTCTGTCTATTTGGGACACTTTCCTCTGGGACCCCACTGCTCTGCTCCGAATGGACTGGTTGCCTAGAAGCCTGAGAGGCAGCTGTCACTGGGGACTTGACTTACCTGGTGACCTCATGGTGGGAGAACCTGACTTCCCAAGTCAACTTACAAACTCTCTTATTTGTATTTTGTAGACATACAGTGTATTAAGTAACAGCCAAACTGTATGACCAACACCACAAACCACCAATGCTTGGGGCCCTAAAATATTAATTGATAGTTCTTATGACTACTTACAATAGAAAAGGCGTGTCCTTATTTGAAGCATTTTGAGTGCCCCTCAGCAAATGCTATCACGACCCATTGGGTCTTTAAGTCTCACTGCCGCCGGGACCTGGTTGCTTCCACAGTGACCTGAGGTCTGGAGTATACAGGTGCTGGTGTCGGTGATGTTCCCAGGAATACTTTGTGCTGAATCCCTGACTTTTGAGCTCAGCACCATTGGAAAATAGCATCGAGAGGCCTCGATGCTCAGATGCTGGGGATGCAGTGCTAGTGGCCACGGCATTCTGGCCCCTGCTTATCTGATCTGTTCATCCGAAGGAGGCGGCAGTTTTCGGCTGACCACTGAAAGAGGCTCCAGGTGTGCCCGAGGCTGTGAAAGCTGCTGCGGAACCAGAGTTCTCCGTCCGGGAGCCACCCAGAGACCGTCTGTCAAGTCCAGTCTCCGTATTTTGCAAAAGAGAAAACTGAGGCCTAGAGACTCAGCCAAGACAAAGAGGGGAGAGGTGACAGCTTGGTGCTGGCCTTTCACAGCATTCAGGGAGAGGAGACTCACTGATTGCTAACAGATCAATTACGATCTTACAGATGGGTGTTGTTTTTTTGCATAAGCTAAGCCTCCTGGAAGAAGTAAAATTATTTAAATATTCATATTAGCAAGAAGAAAATTCTGAAATGTTCTAAATTAAATTACAGCAGAACAGAGGGTGGAAGGAAGAAACAAGAGAAATTACTCAGTTAGCTGCAGGCTGAAACCACAAAAGACCAATAACATTCCTGAATGTACCTTCGAGCTTTGAATTAACTTCCTCCCGGGTGGGTGTTTCTGCCATTACCTAGTAGGACAGCCAAATAGCCAGGTGCCCCTGCATCTTGCTTACGCATATTTCTCATTGTTGCCCAAACCAATCCCAAAAGAGGAAATACGGTTTCCTCATGGACTCTGCACCCACCTGAGAACGCACACCTTCACCTTCTTCCACCCTCTTCATCTAGAGCCAATGTAAACGCTTTCAAAACCACTTACATCTTCCTTCCCCAGCCTGTTTGTAAGAAAGACCCCATCAGTCCCAGAAGGTTGGACATGTCTTCTCCAGCCAGGCCCATGGCTGGTTGCTCAGACCTCACGCCCCAGAGCCTGGGCCTTTTGCTGGCGAGCATATCGCTCAGTAAACCCTTTCTTTCAGAAAAGCTTTTGGCTGTGGAATCTTTTGTTTAATAATACATATAATTCTAACTCTTGGGTGTTGATCCTATAGTACTGTAACAATATATTGTATATAAATGTGTAAATTGAATCATCATATCATCATTTTTTCTACCTCGCTTTTTTGTCCTTGTTTTTGTTTTTTTACTGCATGAAAACACAAATCTTGGGGGCCTCTTAGTTATTTACTATCTGGCTTTGGAGATGATGGCACCTGCAGCAAAGTATAGGAAGATGCTGACAGTTAGGCTGGTTGTACAAAGACCTGGCCAGTTACGGTGGCTGCTGAATAGAGATGTTATGACCATTTTTACTTCTTGTTCAGAGAGTCCTTAGATACGGGACAATATCACTGACTTATTCATATAAAGAAACTGTGACCACTAGCCAAAAAATAATAATAATAAAATAAAATTCAAGAACTAATGACAAAATGAAAACGAATCACTGTTGCCTTCTTTCAGAGCTGGATTTTCACATTTCTTTGAATTTCCAAATTATGAGCAGGTTATGCTAAGAAACTGTGCTAAGGCGCAGTGGTTTTATAACTTCTATCCATTGTGTAACACGCACGCGTGTGCGCAGGCTGCGTCCTCCCCACCACAGAGCGAAGGGCCTTTTCTGACCCCATTGTGGGCTTTCCATGTGCTGCCCCCACAGCCGCACCGAGCGCTCATTATTTGGTGCTAATTGTTTCCTTTTGCTTACTCCAGAAATTACTACTTGTTCTCTGCTCTATAAACAACTCTGAAGTGAAACAAAATGACGGCTTTCTTCATCAGATTAGTAACTTTTATTTGGAAAATCATCTACACGTATTAGTCCTGGAGCCTCAAAACCATTCCAGCAGATCACAGCCATAAAACTCCATTTCCTCACGAGAAACATTCCATTCTGAATGTCAAGACTTCAGCCTGAAATCAGATTCTAAGGAAGGCAAAAGGCAGTTACATATTTGGGTTGCTGAGCAACCGGTAAAACAGCTTTCCAAATCTGATGCCAATAAATGTATTCTAACTGAAGTTTAAGAACAATAATTTATATGGGAATAATATTAACTAAAGGGTAAATTTAGAGGGGAAAGAAAAATATGGTTGGTTGTTCCCAGGAGAGTGACAGAATAAACTATTCCACATGTGTAAAGACTGGAACAGTCTTCTTGCTCTTATCTTCAGATAGTGCAAAATTAATGGGGTTTATTCAAGGATTAAAACTCTTAAAATAATGCAAAATGTCATCTGAAAATACATACAATATAGTAAACCTGTTTTGTTCCTAGGAGGAAGGGATTTTATTGATAATATGAAAAAATGTTCAAGTTCTCAGATTCCTTGTCATAAAAGAATGTGCACTAATAATTATAACTTCAATTCCACTTATTTAAAATTTTTGTATTACTTGGGCATATTTTTATGTGCCTTACTCTTAGCCTTCAGCATTTCCATCCGAGCACACAGGGATGTTCACACAAATTCACCAGGGATAAGGAGATAAAGGGTTACCCAGGGACTGGGAAGGAAAGAGGGAGAAAAAGCAGAAGGTTCACAGTTACGCTGTATCTCAGGGCAGGCATGGGGGACATGAAGGGGCTGCAGCACCATAAGATGAACCTTGGCCTTGGCCTTGGCCCTGTGACTGGTAGTGGGAAAGGAGCTCAGTCAGTACCAAAGCCACTGAGAGCCTCAGCATGGTCCACCTTTAGTGCTGTCAGGGATGCTTTTCTCGACATGACAAGGCTCTCTGGTCCCGGTCCTTCCTGGCAGGCAGGAGGCTCTCAGACAGAGCTGTTTCAAAGGGTGAGCTGGGCACAGGAATGCGGAGTCCTCCTCCCTGTCCCCCACTCACGGACAACTAGGGAAGTCAGTCTCATGGCGAGGGGGTCTTCTTCTTGTTGGGGGAACAGAGCCAGGATTTGGTACACAGTCGCCTCTGGTGCAGGAATTGAGGGATGCCCCTTGCCTCAGAGAAGCAGGGGACCAGGCGGGGAGGATGCGAGATGATGCTCCCTGTATGTCCCCTCCCTCGGGGTGTCAAAACCAGTCTTGGTGAGCGTATTAGTTTTCCACTGTGATAAATTACTACTAACTTAGTGGCCTGACACGATACCAACTCACTACAACCGCCTTATAGTTTTAGGGGTCAGAAGTCTGAAACAGATGTCACTGGAGAACACGAAGGTGTCAGAGGGCTGTGCTCCTTCCAGAGGCTCCGGGGCAGAATCTCTCTCCTTGGCTTTTCCAGCTTCTGGAGGCGCCTCGCACTACTTAGCTCGCGGCCACACCACTCCGACCTCTGTTTCCTTTGTCGCGTCTCCACCTCTCGCTCTCACCCTCACGCGTCCCTTGTATATGAATCCTTATAGTTACACTGGCTCATCCAGAACAACTGCCTTATCTCAAGATCCTTAACTTAATCATACCTGCAACGTCCCTTATGCCACGTAGGGCAGCATACTCACAGGTTCCAGAGAGGGGGCGGGGGGCATCTCTCTGCCTACCAGACTGAAGGTGGAAAGAAGACCCACTTCCGGAGCAGGCCTCCCAGGGACATGTGGCGGGAGCCATATGATTATAGTGAAGGCCTGTCTTTCCCAGGTGTTCATGTGGCTGGAGAAGTAAGATTATTTACGATTGCCCTCAGGCCTTCGTTCTGCTTGGGTAGCATGACTTCAGCCGGGGGCCCATTTCACTAAACGTGAAAGCCATGGCTCCTTACAGTGGAGAAGGATAGTTAACCCCTGCCTCCCCTCTCCTCCTTCACCCCACTGGTTGCTAACCCCCACCCCACACCCCAAACCCAAGTCGTGGCACGCTGGCAGGCGCTCTTCCACAAGCAAGATCCTGGGGAGAGAGTTCTGAGGAAGGCAGCGACGCTCCTTGTGAGACGCTGGCCGGGAAGGTGGACAGGCCTGTCCAGTCTGGCATGAAAAAAGCTGCAAGTGTGGGCTGTGTGGGCGTTCAGTGGCATAACAGTGGCAATTTGCCTCCTGGGCCCTAAGAATAGCTGTCGCCGGCGTCTGAGAATGGAAGAACTTTCCAAATAGTTGTGTGCTCCAGCTCAGCTCCCTTCAAACCTCTGTGGCTGCACAGGGGCCTGAACACACGCTTCCAGCGTCTCTAGGGGAGCCGCTCGTGTTAAGGATAAAAACAAGAGCCAGTAGATGAACCATGTTTGGCCGTGGAAATCCAAGGTCATTCCTGCTCCAAGGCAGCCTGGCCAAATTCTGAAAGATCTGCAAGAGGGTCAAGGGTGGCAGGCTGAAGCCAGATGAACGTCTCCCCACACTGGGGGTTACCGGGCTGTCCTGAAGGCGGAGGCCTCAAGATTCTGAGGGGAGAGGCAAGTCCAGGGCCCGGCTGACCTGTGTGTGTATCAGACTGAGGGTGCAAACTGAAGGTCAGGATAACACTCATCAGGAGGCTGATTTACAGTAAATGTCAGTATTGTGGTGGAGCCGCTGCTCCAACACACACACACACACACACACACACACACGCACACGCACACGCACATGCACACGCAGACACACTAACTCCACTGCCTATTTAATCAGCCCCAACAAACTGAACCCCAGTGAACAGCGAGTGACCTTATTGTGGTGGTTGGCCACACAACACAAACCGCATTTAGAAGGCATTATGACCAAAAAAGGCAAGGCCCGAGAGTGAGGAAATCTAGGATATGAAAAAATGAAAAGGGTTTTAAGTATTCCCTGAAGACCGGTAGCCCTGGAGGGCAAAATGACTTACCACTGGGCTCGAGGGAGCAGAGAGCCAGGTGGTTTTCACCTGCGGTGCCACCTGCCTGGTTCTCACCTGCTGAGCAGGATGGCAGCTCTGGTTAGCCCACCTGCAGCTCTTCATCCAGTGCTCGGCACTACCACCGCTCAGAGAGAGCACGAGATAGTGGGAAGTAAACTGGATCTGGAAGAGTTAAAGCTGAAGTCCTGCCTTTACCATTTCAGGTCCCTTGGGACCTGGGCATTTAATTCCATTGTGTCTCAGTTCTTTTATCTCTATGATGAAATAATAATAGTACTGTAAATTAATTACACATTAAGTATATAATTCTGCATCATTAATAATACCTTACATAAACAAGAATTTATTATTATTATTATTACCATTGTTATTGGTAATAATAATGAATTAAATTATTAATTAATAAATTGAATTAAATTATTAAAATTACTTTTCCATGGACCTTTTGAAGTAACCAGCCCTGGTTACTTCAAAAGGTCCATGGAAAAGTAAACTATGAATGTAAAACTTCTTTCTTATCCCATTAAATGTTATAAAAATATATATTGGTATTATAGAAGCAAGGGAAACTTTGGTTTCTACTTAGGGGCTTTAGTTAGGGAAATAATTCATGCACAAGAAATACTTAAAGAGGAAAATTGCACTTAGCCAAGTGCTGGCGGGTCCTGTATTCGATCAGATTGCCTGATAACACGCAGCAAAGTCCATTGTGCGGTACCAAGAATAAATGTGAGAAGAGCACCATCAGGAAAAACTTCATGGGAGAGAAGAGTGTGAGCTGGGTACAGTGAGGAGGAAAGGAACTTGGAGAACATTCTAGAATGTGAGAGATTCATGAGCCAATATGGAGATAGTGGAAAGCAAATCTGCATCATTTCCTTGTTTCCAAGAAACTGTCACATTTCAGACCCACTCAATACCCTCTCCTGCCATCCGTGATGGGGAACAATATGGTAAAATCTACCAAAACATAAACTGTATGGACCTTTTTGACCCAGCACTTCCGCTTTTAGAAATCAATCCTATAGGTGTGTGTGTGTGTGTGTGTGTGAACATATGTGAGTAATGTTTGTAAATGGATTCTGCAGCCCGGTTTGTATATTTGATAGAAATAGAGTTTAGAAATCTAGAAATATAACCTCAGAGGCCATCAAAAGGAGACTGGTTAGAAAACTGTAGTACATCCACAGTGAAATATTTCACAGATTTTATAAAATATAAAGTATAATAATAAGCTCCATATGCACTCATTTTAAATAATTGTCAAGATTTATCAAGTAAAATAAAGTATAAAACTGTGTATACGATGCTATTACTTGTGTACAAACAGAAAGGAAGACCATGGCAGCGTGCTTGTCAAGGCAGAGACCACCAGCATCGAAGTGAAGGCGTCACCAGTAACAGGTTAGGACGGAGGAGTGAGACAGAGCTGTGCTTTCCACGGCGCGCCCTCTGAATTCCCTGCTGCACTCAGGGCATCACCTATTCAAAAACTACTCTGAAAGTACCATCTGGTGGCCCAGTGCTTTTAAAGACTCCAAGTAATTTTGCGCACTCTGACTTCACCTTAGGAAGCCCTGATAAACAACGTTCCCTGAAGAGACTCTGATTGAAACTGCTTCCAATGCAAAATAGAGTTGTCCAACACACAGCCCAGCCAGCTCCCTGTGGACTTCATTTAATGGTTAGGCACTGCTGTGGACTGAATGGTGGCCCCCCTCTTTCCTTGCAAATTCATGCCCTGAAGCCCTTACCCCGATGTGACTATGTGGAAATAGAGCCTTTAAGGAGGTAATTAAGGTTAAATGAGGTCATGAGTGTGAGGCCCTGCTCTGATAGGACTGGTGTGCTTATAAGAAGAGACACAGAGCATGTGCTCTCGTGCACTCTCTCTCTACCGTGTGCGACACGGTGAGAAGGCAGCCATCTATAAGCCAGGAAGGGAGCCCTCACCAGAAGACAACTCTATTGGCAACTGGATCTTGGACTCTCAGCCTCCAGAACTGTGAGAAAACAACTCCATTGTTCTGGCCACCCACGCTGTGGTGTTTTGTTGCGGAAGCCCCAACAAAGTCAGACAGGGACCACCCTGGACCCTAGCCTGTGTAAGCTGAGTTCCAGTGGTAGCTGCAATGTCCCAGCCCACAGAGGAAGATGCTGAAACACAGTAACGCACCCCTGGGCGAAACTTAAAGAATGTGTGTCTGAGTAGCCCTGGGTCCTAGTTCCTAGGCTGTCCCCCTGACTGCAACCTTAAACTATAGACTTCTGTAGGATCTGTCTGAAGAATCTCTAAGTTCCTTCGAGCTCATGGGTACCAGGACCTATGACACACAGACAACAAAATATGCCACTGCCAAGAGTCAAGTTCACATCCAAAAATAATGCAGTTTCCTATTTGTGAAAGATAGGTAGCAGACTGCAATCCAGAAGTTCTCAATCCACGTGAGTAGATCTGCTTAGGTCTCACAGCCTCACCAGGGTGGCTGTGGCCCCCGCTGCTGCACACCCAGAGCCTTCCCCATTCTGAGTTTGGGGATCCTTCGGCAGGTAAGGGAGGCAGAACGCACTCACCCTGAGAATCTACTACTCTGAAAATCCACCTCTCAGAAACCCTGCCGCTCCCAAGCAGGGCAGGAGAGAGGCCCTCCATCTCACAAACAGATAAACAATGGCCACTCCTGTTGCATTCAAAGCAAGAGAGGTGGTGTTAAGCCAATAATGAAAACACACTTTGCTCAGATGTCATGGATACCAAAGAGGAAAGGGGCTCTGGGGACGGGCTGAACCAACACTGGCAGAGAAAGAAAGAGCCAGGAAGACTCTTATGGCGAAAAAGCAGTACGGAAAAGCCTCCCTGAAGCTCTTTTTCAATCTCAGATTTGAATTCCTGTTATCAAGGGTATACCTGACATAGCCACACCTAGGAACGGATATCCTTATGGTCTGGGCGTGGAATAATTTTTTTAATGACATTGAGGCTGAAAGAATGGCAATATTGTTTGTTATCAAGATTTGGGGGATATGGCTTTAAGAGAAAATATGACCCCAGGAATGTGGGTGACAATTTCATGTTATTGAACTCATCCTGAACTTTGGACAGAACACATTTCCATTGTATTCATTCCTAGCAAAGCTGAAGAAAGAGCTTTAAAAGATTAGGAGTTGAAATAAACCTGAAAACCAGTTTTTGAAGACAAGCAAGCCTCTTCAAGGAATGGGCTTAGAAAAATTCTGCTGCCAAATTTCTCCTAGTAGATAGTGCTGAACACATGGCAACATTTTTATCTACTTAAGTAGTGCAAAAACAAGGAAGAGAAAATATTTAAGCCCAAGTTTGATAAATACATTCCAGATTCCTTGGGTCAGTATAGGTAAGGAAGACTACTGGTTATAGCTTTAAATGTGGGAAGTCTCCAGAACTCTGGATGCAAGAGTGGTTTACCCTTTGAATCCTTATTAAACACTATGAGTACACAAGACATATTGGTTTACTGACAAATATATTCAATTTTTAGTAACAACTAATTGCTATGCAAGTGGCAGACTAACAATTCTTTCAGAATATTAAAAGTAAATGTAATAAAATTTTCATGCCCAAATCAGAGGATCTTGAAAAGTACATCAATTTCAAGATAACTATAATTGACTACATTGATTTAAAATTTTTGACTTTGTTTTGCCCTTACATCAAGAAAGAGCTAATGGAATTTTTTTTAAAAGTTTGCCTCCCCACACCTGGAATGGGGAAAATTTTTTTACAAATATCAGAAGAATGAATCAAGCATCCAAATAAGTTGTTGCTTAAAATCTTATATTTCAACATGGATTTTGTTTGGGAGTTTTCATAAATATTCATCCCTGGCAACAGGCATCCTTATTCAAAAGGTATTTCGACTTGCTAGAATTAAACATGGCACCAAATATAAACAAGTAAAACAATATAAAACCTTTTCAGCTGTTCTACAAGTCATGCTATAATAACTACCAGAATGATGCATTCAGTACTAATTTATCTATGACCTTTTGAAAATTGCTATGCAGAAAAGGAAATAAATTAGCCTGATTTAACTTATAATTGAGTAATTATGTTGGAAAAATGCTTGAGGTGCAAAGACCTAACCCATTCAGACGCAGGCCAGGTAGTTCCCATATCTGCATTTAATCAGGTTCACGGCAATTTTCAAGCGCTCATAGTCCCTCTACATCTATGTTGTAAAATGCAACGTATCTTTAAAAATCTAACTAGAAATCCCTCAAAATGAACTGAATTCTGTGTTACTCCATCGAAGCCTATCTCTCTGAGTATCTTTCTCCCTTTTCTTTAGATGGTATTTTGTATGTATGCCTCCCTGTGACCATTCCCTATCTGCTTTTGCCCAGTTCTTGCCCGTCCTTGTAATCTCCCTCCTCATTTATCGGCTCTGCTCCTTTCTCTCCTGTCTTTTCGGTTTCGGCAATTATGCAATAGAGATCTGTTTTCCATTCTGAATTGTAAAATGTGATGAAAGGAACAGTTTATATAATCTCCTAGGAGCATTAAAAATACAACCAAATTCTTTCACGGTAATAAACAGCATTTGAGAAATAAATTTGATATGAATGATACACGGGTGTTTTGTGTAAATGTTTCTATCTATAATATTCATCCAGGCATCACCTAAAATCATTTTGTGGTATAAGTTCCAACTGTAGTTTGAGAAAATACAGTATCTCCATTCTGTTCAATTTTATTACAGATTATTATACGGTGAAAGCAGCATTAATTGAGGAGTTACAATTTTCAGTATTAGGAATGCTTTTTACCAGGGTGTACCTTGAATTTATTTACTGCCGAAGCCACATGCCCAACAGTCTTTACTGTATTTGATTAAGCTCACACCAGGACAGGTTATCCGAATCTAATCATAGTTCTATCAACAGCCTCTCATTCTAAGAACAGATCTATGATGTCAGCTCCTAATCCAGCTCCCTCCCCCAACCTCCTTCCTCTCCTCACTATCTTAAACTATGCCACACTGAATGATTAAGAGCTTGGGTCAAAATGAAGTGGTTACATAAACACCCACTATTTCTGTCTTATGGAAATGCTTCCCTTGTGAGTTACTCAATGTGTCTCAGCTCAGAACACGCATGTCTCTCTGGGCTTGCATTGAAAATAATACCGTTCGGCCTAATCCCACCAACACATTGCTAAACATTTTAAGCAGGGCTGCTGCATGCACCAAGTGGCCTAGTTAGGGACAGGGCTAGCAGCTCACAAGCAAGTCAGATGTAGTGCAGCAGGGAAGAGCTGCCGAGGGGGCTGGGCACCGTTGTCCCTTACCGAGACACCATGTCCCAGTCAGCAAGCCCGCCAGCTGTGATGAAGAGCTCTAAGCTCTTCAAGGAGCACTCTCAATATTCTGCAAGGAGAGAACGTCACCTGTGGTAGCCACCATTGCATACCTACTGCCTATAGCACGGCCCGACACAGAGTAAGTAGGTGCTGAGAGAGACTTGTTGAAAGAATGAACCAAGTGGCAGGTTTCCCACCACCACTCTACAGCAATTGTCACTCATGTAGGAGACTCAGATTCTCTCTCTGTCCTGATGGAGATCTATTTCTTGAGTAGACACATAATTACTTATTACTTATTGGGACAGGTATGAGAGGTAGGAAGAAAAAATCTAGGAAGGAACTGAATTTTGAGAAGCAAGGAGAGAAAGGACCGAGGGAGTAATTTTAGGGTATAACACACCATACAGAACCAGGCTACAGTGGGTGCCAGCTTTCAGAATGAGTTCACGTCACAGAAAAGAACACGTACCATACAGGACAACTCTCTCAGGAGACTGTGGAGAGGGACCTGGGCAGGGTCCGCCAACCACAAACACACGCGCTGATCCTGGACTGAACTACAGTCTTTGCAAACTACCAGGATGAACTGTTCGCTGAAGTCTGCTGAGGGGACTCACGGCACAGGGAGAAAGACGGCAAATGGCTTGTCCTCTATCACCTCTATCATCCCCTCACCTTTCCTACTGCCTTTTCCTACTTCGGTAACACCGGCCACATTCCAATACCCAACAGCCCTGTGTGCCCAGTCTGTTCTCCCCACGATGCCCGACACCCCAGTGTGGGGCAGGAAGCCCATGGCGCCTCTGCTAATTGACCCAGACCTGAATATGGAGGCAGGGTTCTGGTCAGTAACACTGTGTCACTGATTCTGTAAAACTCATAAGAGTCTTTTTAAAATTATTTTAATTGATTATGCTATTACACTTGTCCTGATGTTTCCCATTTTGTCCCCTCCACCCAGAATCCCCCACTCCTCCAGGCAATCCCTCTACCATTGTCCACGTCCATGCATCATGAATGTAAGTTCTTTGGCTACTCCATTTCCTATACTATATGTTACGTCCCCATGGCTATTCTGTAACTACCTGTTTGTACTTCTTAATCCTCTCACCTCTCCACCCATTCCCCTACACTTCCTACCCACCTGGCAGCCATCAAAATGCTCTCTGTATTCACGATTCTGTCTCTGTTCTCCTGGTTTGCTTAGTTTGTTTTTTTAGATTCAATTGTTGATAGATGTGACTTTCTTGACATTTTATTGTTCATAATTTTGATCTTCCTCTTTTTCTTAAGTAAGTCCTCTTAACATTTCATATAACAATGGTTTGGTAATGACGAACTCCTTTAATTTTTTCTTGTCTGGGAAGCTCTTTATTTGCCCTTCCATTCTAAATGATAGCTTTGCTGGGTAGAGGAACCTTGGCTGTAGGTCCCTGCTTTTTATGACTTTGAATATTTCTTGCCAATCCATTCCAGCCTGTGAGGTTTCTTTTGAGAAGTCAGCTGACAGTCTTATGGGAACTTTCCAGTAGATAACCAACTTCGTTTCTCTCACTGCTTTTAAGATTCTCTCTTTAATCTTTAACTTTGGCACATAATTATTATGTGTCTTGGAGTGGGCGTCTTTGCATCCATCTTGTCTGTGACTCTCCATGCTTCCTGGACTTTCATGTCTATTTCCTTCACCAAATTATGGAAGCTTTCTTCCATTATTTTTTAAAATAGATTTCAAATTTCTTGCTCTCTCTCTTCTCTTTCTGGCACCTCTATGATGTGAATGTTGGACCCCTTGAAGTTTCCCAGAGGCTGCTTATACTATCCTCACTTTTTTGGATTCTTTTTTAATCTTGTTGTTCTGATTGTTTGTTTTCTGCTTCCTTATGTTCCATATCATTTATTTGATTCTTGGCTTCATCCATTCTACTGTTGTTTCCCTGTACATTGTTCTTTATTACAATTAGTGTATCCTTTGTTTCTGACTGGATCTTGTTTATGCTGTTGAGGTCCTCACTCAGTTCCTTGAACATTTTATAACCAGTGTTTTGAACTCTGAATCTGATAAGATTGCTTATCTCCATTTCATTCGGCTCTTTTTTTCTGGAGTTTTGATCTGTTCTTTCATTTGGGCCATGTCTCCTCATTTGGGCAGCCTTCCTGTGTTTGTTTCTATGTATTAGGTGGAGTTGCTTTTGATCTGTGTCTTGGTAGTGTGGCCTAATGTAGTAGGTGTCCTGTAGGGTCCAGTGGCACAGCCTCCCCTATCACCCAAGCTGGATACACCATGTGTGTCCTTTATGTGGGCTGAGTACACCCTCCTGTTTTACTTGGGTCTTGGTTGCTGTTGGCAGGTCAATGGGAGGGATTTACCCAGGCCAGTGAGCCGTGAGGATTGGCGTTGACCACTGTCCCCCAACCTCTGCCTTCCGTGGAGGATTGGCTGTGCAGGAGCAGGGTGGTTGTACTCTGAGGTGGCCTGTTGCTGTCCATTGGGTGCACTGGCCCTGGGGTTTCTGTCATGACAAACTGCATAAGCAAAGGCCCAGTGGCACAAAGAGCACAGAATGTTCAGAGTACTGGAGAGAAATTGGTAGATTAGGAGGTGCCATGGGTAGTGCCTGTAGGAACCTGAGGAAGAGAAGGCATGGACACCAAAAATGACTGACCCCAAGATTTCTGATCTACCCACCTGGACAGAGAGATGGCGGAGCCATTTTTTGAGTTGCTTTTGGGGGCACGGAAGAAATCAAAATTTGGGAGAGAAGACATATTTCTGAACATTTTGCGTTTGAGTGACTTTGAGAAATCTAACAGAGATACGTGGGTGATCTGTGGAGAAGTTCAGGAGGGGAGATATAAATTGAGCAGCTGTCAGAATGTATAGGGTGCTTAAAGCACAGATGTGGACAAGGTTGAACAGGCAGATGGCCCGGAGAGAGAAGAAAAGGCAGCCTATGACCGAGTGTTGAGGAACTCCACATTTAGTGCTGAGCAAAGGAGAGGGAACCTGTCAGTCACAAAAACAGCACCCAGGAGACAGGGGCCACCAGGTATGACCACTGTGGCCATTACGCCTGGCAAGACAGGAAGCGTTTGATCAGGTACTAGAATTCTGTGTGCCACAGCCTTCTCTAAGGTGGTAAGAGAGCCTAAATACTTATACTGGAAAGTTCCTCCGGGATTGAAGACACAACCTATGAGAAATGTGGCCACACTAAAATGGGTGTTAATAAATTAATTTTTGGAACACAACCTATTTGTAACATGAGTAGATCATGTACTGTCATAGAGGGACACATTTTACTTTGGTTACATCTTAAATATTTTGAGCAAGAAGAAGTATTTCCTTTATTTTTTTAATAGCACTTTATTCCTGGAATTTGCTAAAATTTGAGTTTCTATTTTTAAGAATTAGACTGAAAACAAGGGGGAATGAGACATACTCATTCATACGCTGCCCCACTTCAGTGCATCTTCCTCTGATCTCTGACTGGTTAGTCTGGCTGTCAGGCTCGCGGCCTCCTATAAACTAGTCAAACCCTCCCTTCCGTGTGGCAGTAGTAAGAACGGACAAGATGATCCCTGGCAGAGTGACATCTGGCAACAAGGAGCTGGGGAAGAGAAAACAGCTAAAACCAGAGACAAATGTCAAGTTCCTGTATCCTGAGTCCTCTCAGTTGTATCTGATTGAATTGGACATGCTTGATGAGGCAACAGATGCTTATTTGCTTTATTTCACATTTGGAAATTTGAGGCTGTGGCTCTGTTTAAATCTTATCTGCTTCCCAGGGACAAGAAGTTGCATTGGTAAGACTTGGATTCTAAATCCCCAGCTGTGAGGTTCATTCACACCCAACAGTATATTTAAACAGCGCATTACTTCTAAGTATTAAGAAGTGCTTTCAAGATTAATAAATCTTTCTTTTTTGCAAGTGTCTTAAATCCATATGTTTAAGTTTCAGAATTGCATCTGAGATTATAAAACCTGGGAGAACAAACCAGATTTAGGTGTTTCTTCCTTTAAAGCAAAATGTAGGCATACTTGAGTTTATACTGCATTGAGAATAGTGTTGGTCTAAAATATAGATGTTTGTAAGAAACTGACAGATGTCTGAGAAAGTTAATTCTTAATGGGGAAAAGATTTCTATGTTCTAGGCTAGCTCCTTAAAGGCATTTCAAAGTTTCCAACCTTTGCTAGTTTTGCCTTTTATTAATTTTTAGTTTTCAATGTAAAATACTCATTTCAAAAGGTTAGAAAGGAATTGAGGCATTAATCCATCACCACTTCTGCTTTTATAGTCTGTCTCCTGGACTGAGCACTGACTCATATCTACAGAACTGAAATGCAGAAGGAGCTAGAAGACAGCTGGGGTTCATCCTTGTTCCCAGATAAAGGAGATTTTTTGAGCATTAAGCGTGGCCCTGTGGGGGAATGGCACAATGGTTGTGGCAGTATTCTGCCAGGACCCTCTGAAAATGCTCCCGGACACTGAAAGGTGACTGGGCAGAAGTCTGGGAACCTGGGTTCATGTCTTGTTTCTGCACTTATGAAATGCAGGACTTCAGTCTAACTAGTAAATGTCTCTAAAACACATATTCTTCCTCGCTGACCCATGGTCCAGGGATCACACAGATAACCTTCCAAATATCTGCCGGGTCTGTTTCAGCTGATTTACGGCAACCTCTGCTTCTGAACACCTTGAGTAACTGAAAACCAGTCTGATGTTTTTCTTCATGCATTTACATTTTCTTATTTTTAAAAATAAACCTGGGTGTTAAAGAAAGAGACTCATGGATACAGTGAACACAGTGTTGCCGAATGGGAAGAGGGGGAGGGTGAAAGAGGTGGAGGGAGTAAGGAGTTAAGAGCTAGGCATGGGGATATAAAGCGAGGCATAAGGAACACAGTTCAAGACAAAACCAACACCAACAACCAAAAAAATCAAAAACACTGGATGTCGAATTAGAATTACCCAATTATCTTACCAAATAAAGATCTGAAGGTTTTATTTGACCAAATACGAATTTAAGTTGATACGATTCCCACTCCTTGGTGTGAGAAATCAGATTTACAGAAATGAACGGCCATTTACTGCAATCTGACTACTTCTTCTCCTCCACTCTCCCTTAGAGTGAGTGTCCTACACTCTTGCAGACTGACCTTCAAAGTGAACTTCGTTTACATACCTGTGAAGTCAGTGGGTTTCCGTCTAGGGCTTAGAAAGCAGAAAGCAAGCTAAAACTCAGGTAGGAATGGGAGAACACCCTTCCCATTAGGCTGCCAGGGGGTTGACTTCAGTAGGTTTTAGCAGGTTTTGTACACACTCAGACCTGGCTAATTCCTAACTCCATATTCTTCCCAATATACCACCTTGCTTCTAAGAGACACAGTTAAAGACTAGTAATTCCTTGAATTATTAAAGGAAGAAAGCATTCCATTACCTATGTATCCCCATTTTGTAACACAAAGCCTTGCTTGCATGAGTAGGTGCTCAGTGAATAATTTGGGAAGGCTGGGGGTGGAGGTGAAACATTTCCATTGCCTAGGTCCTAGACTAGGTCATGTAATTTGTGGACTCTATACTGGATCAATTACAACTCTTCTCTTAATTCACAGAAGTCTTCGTATATGTGGGCCAAAATGGCTACATCTTTATCTTGGTGTTTAGGATGCTTGATGTTCTGATTCTTGGTATTTCAGCTGTAGAGCCTTCAGGGTTTTTATGGAGGGTGTGTGTGTGTACACATGTGTGTGTGCACATGTATCTGACTGACCTCAGTAAGATCCGTAATCAGCATCTCTGTTCCTACCTCCAAACAGTAATGCATCCCTGCAAGAAGGAATCTCCAAACTGTTGTGAACATAGGTACATTTTCATTCGCCCAATGAAAGTGAGTGAAGGCTCTAAGCGGAAACCCGGAGCAGTGAAGCCAGTGAGGGAGAACCGGGAGAGGATGGGGCTCCAATCCTCCAACGCAAACTCCAGCAGCGCTCAGCAATCCTGGCTGAGCTCAGGGTGGACTGGCTGATCCGCACGCCCTTGGTAGGTGCGCCAGTGGTCAGAAAATACACTCTCCCTGCAGCCGCCTGACTTCGGGTTTCAGATCCTTGGATTAGTGCATAAAGAAGTGGATTCCTTTTATATTTTATTTTTTTATTAAAGAAGTGACATTTGAAAATTCTATTAGTATCATTTGAAATGTTTTTGGATAACTTGTTATCCTCTTTCATACCCCCTAATTTTTAATTGTGTTGGTTGTCTTTCCTTATTGATTGGTAGGAGTTCTTTATTTTAAATGCTTTTTTTCATTGGATATAGGTATTGCAAATATCTCCTGCTCTCTTAATGGACTCTTTTAATGAACACACATTATTAACATAATGAAGTCCAGTTTAATTTCCTACTTTGGAAATTTCTGTTTATCCAAACGTCATAAAGATATTTCCCATCAGAAACTCTCTTCCCTGGCAACAGAACTGAGTGACTGAGTGGTCTACCCCCACTCCAGATTCTGCTCTTCTCTTAGAAATGCAGATGCTAGACCACTGGACTTATTTACTTACTCATTCTGAGAGAAACAAAGTCTATAATACACTCCTTGTTTAGACAACAAGGCTCCATAACTCAAAAATAAGCTTCAAAGTCGAATAGATTTGATTCCTATTTTAGCTCTGTCATCCTGCCATTGTGTGGCATGGGACTGGTTAACGCCACAAAGTCCACACGTTGGAAGGGTTAGATAGAATCGCTTCTATAAAAGGACTTGGCAGAGTGCCGGGATATCCAATAAACGCGCACTATCTTCTCCTTGCCTACATCTTTATCTTCCCTGCATTCAACTAAAATTTTTCAATCACCACAAAAATAAATCAATATTGTTAAATTAGAATGTAAGTGACTTTCATTCATTCAGTGATTATAAATTCTGTATTAGGACACAACAAATCAAATTGCAGATTCATATGCACAAAAATGTTCTGAGGGTGAAAGGAATTTTTGTGAGCTTATCACGGGATGTGCTGGTGGTTCTGGAGAACAAAGAACATTCTTGGTATTCAGCAGAGCTCCGTGGCTTTCTAATCCACGGCTGTGACTGCGTTCTGGTTGACCTCAGTCTTTCTGGAGTGCATCTACTCTTCTCAGACGTTACTTTTTCACTAGTCACTGCCAATCACATCGACGTTATTGTGAAATAAAGGATCTTTTCTTTCAAAAGCCACTATTCAAGTCATAACAACGAGCCCTACAAAGAGCTGTAAATGCTCCCAAGGAGGTTGCTTCTCCTGGAGAATTGCTGGGAAGCACACAAGCTCTGAGGCTGGCTGACCCTGGGCGGCCAGATGGGGCCGCCAGTCCCAACCTGGCTGTGACGCCGCAGGAATTCAATGTCCCTGTCCTTTCCACGAGACAGCTGGGTATAGATGAGTGGATAAATTGGCATTCCTCCCCCTGTCCTCTTGAATTGTAATATTACAATATTTCGAGTTTGCGTGTGTGAGATGTCAGCAATGTGCAAAGATTCAGATGAAAAATGGAGAATATATGTACATATATACAAAAAAGTGTTCTAGCTTTTTATACGTAAAAGATGCACTAGCTTCTTTACTCAAGAGCTCAGTCCAAAGCTGCTTGTCACAGACACGCCAACGTTACACTCAAAGGAAACTGTGTAGGGACATGTGAGCCTCTGTCGTGTTCCTCTGCAAACAGTCGCAGCCATGTCTCACTGAGACGCCGCTCCCTCCTGAGCCCCGGGGTAGAAGCTGGGGTGGGAGTGGGAGGGGGGAACACAGTGTTTTGAAAGAAGGTCAAGTCTTGGCATAAGGGTCACACTGACATTAGGTTTAAAACTTTTCTAAGAACACATGAATAACATCACAATGCAGTCAGAGCTTCTGGGTTCCTCTTCATTCAGAGTGGATCCTGGATTGTCTGAGCTACTGCTGAGCCATGGCAGTGACTAGATGGTGAATCCACTGAATTTTCCTTTTCACAGACCCTCGCCTCACATATAGAAGCAAGGAACCAGGACAATTAGGAACGCCAGGGGGCCTTCCAACTGGGACCAATGTTTATTTTTTCTCAACAAATTTAAGGATTTAAGAACTGAGAGGCTCTGAGAGTATAAGTACTTTGGTGGGGTAAACCCAAAACGTGCATATTTGTTTAAAAATGATGTAATTTTAGAAGGAGAATACTTGGATTTTCAAAGACAAACCTAGTGAAAGTAGTTTTTAGAAGCAAGAATAACGTGGTAGAGAGAAGAGGAACTGACCACCTTTGCTTAGTCTCTGCCTCTCTTCCTCCTAGGGACACCATTTGTAAATGTCCCCCACCCCTGACCTATGCCTTCTCGCTCTGTTAGACCAGTTCTTTCCCTACCCAGCAAGACTGCCTGCTCACTCCAGGGACAGTCTTGGCTCTGTCCTCCTCAGAGTGTCCCTTCAAACGCTGCTGGCCATGCCCCCAGGTCCCAGGGCTGCGCTTCCACTCCCTGTACCTATTCTGTATCAGAGACAGTCAGAGTGACACTCCTGGCCTCATCTCCCTTCCTCTGGGTCTCCGCTTCCTCCTCTGCGCTTCCAGCTAAGCAGGCCCCTCCTGGCACCTTCACCAGTGGTTCAGAGACAGGTAGCACAGAAAGAGGAGGCCCAGGAGGGGTCCCCGGCTGTCTGTCCACTGCCTGCTGTGCAATCATAGACGGAGTTGGGGGAAGAAAAGATGCCACAAGTCACCCTCCCAGTGTTATGCACTTGTGCTCACACATATATTATTTTTTAAAAGAAGGGAAATTGAAATTGCCACTAAAACTACTGATCTCATACTTCTTGACTCAAAGAAGTAAAGTGGGAAGGGTAATCCACTCACTGAAGTATTACACAGACCTTTTTCTTAGGGGTTGTTCCAATTATACAAAATTGCTGGGGTTTCTTTCTATATACAGGGTGGGGCAAATAATATGAAAAATAATATGACAATTCATAAATGATAATGCAAGAATAAACTGTTTCACGTACACACAGTTGTAAACCTAGTTTTGCTCCACTCTGTATGGGTTGAGTTACAAAAACATTCTTTGAAGGCAACTTTGGAATAAAAAAAATACATATAAAAGGAAATTTATCCAGAATTTGTTAAAAGAAATGCACTGCAGTGAATGAAATGAATTTAGGATTTTCTAAAACATAATTTCTGGTTCTGCGTAGATCACATTAACATTTTAATTTTGTTTACAGACAGACACAAACTCGTGGATCTCAGAATGTACGTAAAATCAATGGTCTAGAACAAAGAGATCCATGTCAAATGTGAACTGCCGTATAGGCATCAAGAAAGTAATTTTAGGTATCAGTGTCTGGTCCTATGTGATTGATTTAATACAATTTCTCCCAACTAGGAAAACTAGATTTTTTAGAGTATCACTATCATGCTTTGTAAGCGTCTGAAAGAAAAACTGTGTTTAGTTCTTATTGGATAAAGAAAATCAGCAGTTAGATTACTTTCATCTCAGTGGACACTTTTCAGTAAGAAAATCTAAGAATGAGATACGTACAGTGTATTAAAGTGGCTTCTCAAGTGAGCTGTGCTCGGGATTGGGAGTACACGCCACCTTTCCACAGTCATTAGCATTGCCACTCCCAACCCCCACCACCAAGTCCCCCAGTGTGTGTTTAAGAACTAAACTGAGATTTAGATAGCTGCCATCTGGAAATGCATATGAAAACCTTTCTACATTTCCAAGTCTGGGAAGAGCAAATGTTCCTTTCATGTGTCTTTAATGCTAACCAAGTCAAATGGTTTTCTGAACCAAAAAATAAGCCTGGCAAGCTCCCCGCAGCGCCCAGAAGGTACAATGTAAGTGGCTGGTTGCTGTAGCCTGGGCCTCCTGCTTGGCAACTGGGTTGCCCCCTGGACTCTCGGACAGTCAGCGCCCTGAAGACCCTTCATAATTCATCTTACTCATCCGCAAGCATGCTCTTCTCACTGGAGAATTCTTTCTGGCTCAATGCCTTTTAACCTTGTTTTATTGGTCAAAGGCAAGAAAAATCCTTCAAATCTTCCATATATTCTGTAGGTTTCTCTGTGTTTGGCTTGGCTGCTTCATTGCCTGTGGTGTACCTCCACTGACTCTCTGGTCTGTGGGAATATTTAAAGACCTTTCTTCTCTTCTTCTCTCTCTCCTTCTCCCAGGTAACAAAGAGCTTCATTAGGGTCATTGACATGCACATGTGATACAACTCCACATTATAAGGTAAGGCTGAGGTTGAGGGCTTCTTCACCCCAGTCTCTCGAAACAGTCAGGACAACATGGCAAACGCTATGAACCGTGGCCAACCACACATCCATTCCTAGTCACTCAGCTCAGCCAGCCAATCACAGTCCAGCTACAGCTAGAGCACATCATTTCAGGATTTTTTTTTTCCCCAGAAGCTCTTCAGGATCTATGCTGTTACATTGAATTAGATTATTGAGTAGGACCCATTGAAATTGAGGACCAGACCGGGCCAGACTAGACCGTTGGCACTCGCCATGAGAACGAACACTCACTGTGGTTGAGGTGTACTGAACAGGTGAGACAGCTTCTCATCTCTCTGCCTTGGCTACTTCACTGCGGCAAAGCACAACGCACACACAGTACTGCGTGGCGTCAGAAATCTAGGGGTCCAGACGTCATGGATGAAAAGAGGCACGATCATGAGCTCTGGCTGTCCACTTGGCTTTTGGAGCCCTTTGTTCCTCCGGCCAAACAACAGAGGCAGCAAATGGACCATTTCTTGCCTGTGAACTAGAAACTAAACATACGGATGGAATCAGGACGCCATCTGATAAAAGTTACAGATAATTCCACTTCAAAGATAGCTGTGCTTTCCATCTCCAAATGCTTTCATCATGTGGTCTGCATGCCTGTCTCCTGAGCACAGGCCCCAGGGGGGAACAGATGTGTCCCACTGTTACAGGTAAAAGCCCACCGGGCAGGAATTGGGTTGTCGGTAACGCCGCAGGATGAAGCTCATCTGTCCCTGGTGGGGACCAATACTCCACACGCGGAGAAACTGTACGTGAAATAAACTTCCGTGGCAGTTGGACTCAAAGGGAAGACAGGAGGTCTCAACTTGGCCACACAGCTTGCTAACTGCCCTGCGGCCAGTGAGCACAGGAGAGTGTACATCGCCACTCTGGCTCCATTCCTCATTCGAGCAGAATCCTGGGACGGCAGCGACAGCGGCTGCAACTGGAGGCCCAGCCAATGTGCTAAGACTTCAGGGCCAGTGGCAGAGACCACGGGGCCATGACAAAGGAAGGTGCCTTCACATAGGCACAGGGGGCCCCTGGAGATGGTCATGAAGCATAACATGGAACCAAGGCCTATGCCCCCTTTGCACCGGGGTTTGATCTGCTGGCTGGTGGAATAACAGCTCTCTGGAAGCCTCACCTCTTTTAGCTTATGACCCTCTTTCATAATTTTACTACCCCTCCCCAGCACTTAGAAGAAACCCATGGACTTTGTTAGAGGGGCTATTGTGAAATGTATAGAGTGACAAAGACGAAATACGGCTAAACACCCTTAAAACATCACATCTCGGGTTCAATGACTACTTGCAGGTGGGAGTGTGATGACGCCTTTGTCAACTTTTTGTTTGCTTGGCTCACTTTACAGCCCCAACTCCCTTCTCAGCCGAAAGGCAGAACACCGTCCCGTGACCAAGCACGGCTAATAATCCCGGCGTGAAACACACACTTGGAGTGTCAGGTGTTTCCCACACTCGAGTGCCCTCTTTTCCACGCTGTATACCCAAATGATAAGTGGATGAAAGTGGATTTAGGGAACCAGACTGGAGAGAATGTTAGAGGGAAAAAATAGCATCAAATTTAGAAATTTTGTTTTATTTTTGAGATTCTGTTTCTTAAGTGCTTTTCATTCATTATATATTGTGTCAAAACTTTTTTACATCACCCAAACAAAGTGTGACAAGAACATGAACGTTGATGACTAAAGACAGGTGTTTTGTTCTACTCAAGTGATTTTCAAAAGCATTTACCTAAACTCCTTTCTCCAAATCACCCTCTGGCTAAATGTGCTACACTTCAGTGAACTAAACTCTATTCTCTCATCTCACGCTCCCTTAGCTGTAGGAATCGGATCCTCAAGTAGATCCAGGCTGGGAATTACTTTGGGGTATTCTGAGACTCATCATAGACTACGTTGAGGAATAATGAGAGACAATTTGAGTGCACCTTCCTTTAATCAACCAGTACTTATTATGTACTGACAATATATTCTAACACTGAGGAACAGAAATAGGGAAGTCATAAACTTTAATTTTCCAGTAGTCGCATTAAAAAATGGTGAAATTAATGTTAATGTTTTGTTTTACCCAATAGAGCAAATACCATTTTAATACATTATCAACATAAAAACTGAGATACTTTACATTCTCTTTATACTAAGCCTTCAAAACCTAGTTTGCATTTGATATCTTTGGTATGTCTTAACTCACCATCCACATTGCAATTGCTCGCCAGCCAGAGAGAACCGGTGGTCACCAAGTCGGAGAGCATCTGTCCAGACAAATCGGGTGAAGACAAACGACCTCTGTGTTTTCCTGCCTCTTTTTCCTGTTTGCTCTGTTCCCTCTCACAGATGGTCTTATACTTCTTGCACAGATCCATTTACTACTTAACATGTATTAAAAGTTTATGGTGATATGGCAAAATAATCATCCTGTAAACCCACCCCTCACAAAACCCTAGGAAATGTTTGCTAAACCATAAATATTCTCTGAAAAGCATAGCTACAGTTGTAGGAGCATAGGGAAAATTTCCAGAAACGAAAAGCATACAGGGGGGAGGTGGTGGTTCTTGAGCTGCCCGTGGGTTGATCCTAGGCAACTGAGAAGTTCGGCTTGCATGGAACAAGAAAATGATTCTCAAGACAGGAGTGGAAATACGTCTCTAACAGTGGGACCATGGAATGTTTTCTCCACAGCAGAACACTGAATCAGAGACAATAGTCTCCCTCAATCATAGGGAAGACAGTAAGAATACATGGGGGAAATGTCTTTTAAAATTCATACTTATGGGTGTCCCCTCAATTAGGCTTGGGGCTCAAATTTAAACTAACAAGCGTGTTGCAATAACTTCCAGAAAGACTACCAGGTGCTCGGCAGAAGCAAACACACAACATCTCGTGGGGGATATACCCTCATTCCAGGGCACATAGGATTCTAACTGGTTAAGCTCTACCAAACGTGAGCTTACGAATCCAGATTAGAAACCAAATGAGAAAACCATGCATCCTGGACAAGAGTGAGCTGACAGAACCAGGGGTAGAATCAGACCTCCTCAGGACATTCTGATCATAGAAATAGCAAAGAGGGCTTGTAAAATGAATATACCCCAATACTAAAGTCATAAGAGGAGTCAGCTAAAGCATTAAATAGAATTCAGATCATAAAAAAATCACCATGCAGATGAAAACAATTAACCAAATTGTACTTGAAATGATGAACATAGTCATTTAATAAGAGACTTCTTAAATAGTTACTTAAGTGCAGTTTGAAGAGAGCGTTAGTGAGCTGGAAGAAGATGATTCATAACTCCATAACTAGATAAGTATCATTTAAGAATTATGTTGAAATAAGAGCATTTTTAGGCAAAGATTTAGAGTTTACCACTAAAAGACCTTTGCTAAAAATGTTCTAAAGTATATTGGTAACGATGGGTTTATATATAAACAAGTGTCAACAGTTTAAAATGGGCATAATTATAATAGAATTCAGGGAAGAATTGACAAGAAACCCTGAAGTAATGCTTTCCAATAGAAATAAAGCATGAGACCCAGGTCAAGCGCTCAATAGTTTCTTGTGGCTAGTGGTGATCACACTGGACCACACACACCTAGAACAACAGTGCCCACCCCGATGTCCTGTGCATCGGTGTGCCCAACCAAGGGCACCTAGGTCAGGTGTGTTTTCTGGGATCAATTGAGTGTGGCAAATTCCTGGAGGAACAAAGTTAAACAGGCGTCTGGCTGCATCCCTTCTCAGAATGTTCAGTGCATGTGTACCCCCAAGGGGGACTGTGGTATGCGGTATAACGTTTCGCAAATGCGTTAGTTCTTTCTGTACTAAAGCAGTACGTTTTTGTCTACAGCACACCTGATAATGCTTCCCAGAAAAAATCTGCTGTAGCACATCACTGTGAGGAACTCTGGTTTCAGTCACAGAGAAAATAAAAAAAAGAAGGGGGTGGGGAGGTGGGGAGCTGTGAAGTTGGGAACATAGGCAAATGTGAGATCAAAATCTCATCTGATAGCCTGACAAGTGGGGATCTTGCCATGAGGAACAAGAGGAAGCACTGAAAATATCTGAGCCGCGAGCGTGGGGACTAAGGCTTTTGGGTCTCAAATGCGGCCAATAAGCTACCACGTGCTGTGGCTGCCTCCCCCTACCCAGATCTGAGAGGGGGTCCTTTCAGTGACTGCACCAGGGGTGCGGGGGGATGCTTCCCCCAGTTAAACACGGGCAAGGCTAACCTCCTTCTTGTCAGGCAATCACACAGTCGTCCCTCTTCAGTTGGCCTGCCAATTGGAATGAGAGGGGAAAAATAATCCCCAAACTGTAGCGCACCAGGTCACAGAGAGGTTCACCCTGACTCCAGAACCAGCTTGGTTCAAAAGGAATTAGAGTGTGCTCATAAGCCATGATAAAGAACAAAATTCTCTGGAGTTCATGATTTATAATTAGGACAGGAGCTTGAAGTGTTATATTGACCATGATTTTGGTTTTTTTTCCTGAAAAATTTTATTATTTTAATAAGTCATAATATACATTGTTTAATTCACACACTCATATAACGAAATAGCTCCACTCTGCTCTTCTCTTACCTAGCCCCCATAACCTCTGTAGCATTGACTGGGGAACTGGTGTCTAAACCTGCTTCTTCTTCCTCTTGGTGCACAGACTACAATTCCCAGTATCCCTTGCAATGAGCTGTGGTCACATGATTACATCTTGGTCAGGGGAATAGTGTCACTTACCTGCCTGGCCCACAGCAACCTTCCACATTTATTCTCCCTCTCTACTCCCATCTGCTCGCTGAACATCCACACAGACAGCAACCTTGGAAGCTGCTGACGAGGAAGGTGAGGCCTCCATCAGCCTTGGCCCCTGCAGGACTGGCTGGAGCAGACGACTCCTCCCTGCCCCCATTGTGCAGACTGCATGGATATATTCCAATGGCTTTAATCAGTCTGTCATTCACGGACACTTGCATTGGAAATTGATTTTTAATCTCCTCTCTGCTAGCATTCTTAAAGAACCTTAGTTAATGAGCTTATAATATTTTTTTTTGTCCAATCCTGTTTCATCAAGATTTATATGTCTACTGCAGAGTAATTCTGACAGGAGTTTAAAGCTAGACTATAACAGATGATGGATGGCAGAAGACTGAGAACACTCTGCTTCTGATGGATACACTGCTGAAGTCTCCCTCTGCATACCAAGTACACAGGGTTGGGCCAAGCTGGAACCCCCCACCCCGCCTTAGAATTAATCCCATTACTCTACAGAGCACCAGGCAAATGCTCCATTCAAATGTTTCTGATGTTACAGGAAAAAAGGCTGGTGGGTTCACATCTGGCATTCACTAAGAAGTAGTGGCTGGAATTAGTCACAACCCTTGATGATTAATCTTTGATATGCATGGCCGCAAATGGAGTTTAGTCACTTAGCCAGATGTTTCTTATGGATCCTTCTGAAGGGCTGGGGCAGGTCTCAGAAGCCATTCATTTGCTTAGTCATTTAACTAGAGTGCTTGCTTTTGCCAACAGCTTGACAGTTTAAAAAAAAAAAGAGTAAAAGCCTGTTTCCCCACTGGAAAATTTGGGAATTTTGCCATAATCATTCTATACAGTGCTCTTAGGAAATTCCGGCTTTATGGATCTTTAGACAAATGGAGTATGAATTTTACTGTCAGTAGAGAACACTGAAAGCAAAGTAATAAAAGAAATCAACAAGACGGCACATGCTTCTTCATATCCTTCTTTAAAACTAAATGTCGATTATGATTTTGCAATTTACGTTCAAGCCAGAACTACTGAGCATTTGAGGCTCTGGACTTCAGTGTCACTTTCGGGGTCACAATGAAAACGGCATGCTTTTTAAATCGAAAACACTATAAAATTTCCAAAGATAATCGTGACACTCTTTATTTCATATGTTTTCCAAAAGTACAAATACCATTTCAAAATAAAACTAAACCTTGTCAGTAAAGGTTATGTCCTAAAAAATAACCAATTATTTATTGGGCTTTCTGTCAACGCGATGACATTAATTTAGGAAAGGTTCCAAAATTAGCAAACAAAAGCAACATTACTATTCACCGAAACCCACCTCACTTATACACCATAATCACAAACGATTACTTGTTTTCTCTGTGAGTGCTTAGGGAGCATGTGACTCTGAGAATGGGTGCCCTAGACACTGTTACAGCCACACAGCTATTCCTGCCGTCACCCAATAGCTGGCTGCATTTTAGTGGAGAAGTTGACTATATATACCTTGTGAACACACTGATATTCCCTGAGATGAAAATAAAAGGTTCTGCAGAAACCACAGATTGTACACGTTTCCTTAAAAAAAAAAGGCAAACATTCCCCCTGGATTCTACCCAAGTTACTCAGTATATCATTTCCTTGATGATTTCTAGAAACAGGCCCATACCACTCCAAATAACTTCCAGAGCGTCCCCACTGGTACAGCTCAGGTTTTCTCAAGCCCCACGAAAGGGGCTACATGATACAAACCAGACACCCTCCTGCAACATAATACAAACCAGACTTCCTCCTTCACAAACTCAGGGTCAGACACAACCAGGCCCATGGCCAAATGGCCTACCTGTGCCTCCATGTCAACCCTTGTTCAATTTATGGAGTTCTTAAATCAGAGTACCCTAGTACTTTATACACCAGTACAGTTAGAACAAGGAAGGTGCTAAGTTTTTGTCACAGCTTTACTGCACAGGAAAGTTTTAAAATATTGCCCTTACGAGTGTTATTAGTTTCATGGAAGTCAGATAAACTTGACACAGAACTGGAGCTCATGGTCAGGCGTACTTGTCTGGGCAGGGGAGATTACTGGTTGCATGTCAGCAGACCAGCCAAAGGTAATTTCTGCACCAATTATGGCATCGAATATTAAAGTCGGTTCTATCAATCAAAACAGTGAAAAGGCAAACCACAGAACGGGAGTAGATACTTGCCTATCACATGCCTGATAAGGAGTGAACATCCAGAATATATAAAGAACTACATGCGAATAACAAAAAACCAAATATCCCAGCTAAAGACGGGCCTAGAACCTGAACTGCCATGTGCTCAAAAGTGATATAGAAACGGCCAACAAGCATAATAAAAAGAAGCTTAACATCACTCATGATTAGAGAAATGCAAATCAAGTCCATGAGGTGTCACCTCACATCCGCGAAGGCGGCTATAATTTAAACAAGACAAAATAGAAAGCAGGTGTTGGCAAGTATGTACTAAACTAGGACACTGGACCGCTGCTGGTGGTAATGTGCCCTGGTGCAGCCTCGACGGAAACCAGTGTGGCAGATTCTCAAAACCTTAAAAACCGGAACTACCATACCACCCAACAGTCCCACTTCCAGGTATACACCCCTCAATTGAAAGCAGGATCTCTAAGAGATATTTGCACACTCATGTTCACAGTAGTGTTATTCACAACAGCCCAGAGGTAGAAGCAACCCATGTACCACCCACGGGTGAACCGATGACTACAATGTGTGTGGCAGAGACATGCGTTGGAATCCTGTCACAAGCTACGGCATGGATGGGCCTTGGGCACAGTACCCCAAGTGAAATAAGCCAGTCTCAAAAACGCAAGTACTATGTGATTCTGCTTATACGAGGTATTCAGAGTAGTCAAGTTTTTAGAAACAGAAACTAGAAATGGTGGTTGCTAGGGACTGGGGGAGGGGCGAATGTTTGTTGTTTACATTTTCTTTGTTGTTTGATGGGTGGAGAGTTTGTTTTGCAAGACGAAAACTTCTAGAGATCCGTTGCACAACCCTGTAAATACACTTAATGCTACTCAACTGTACACTTCAAAACGATAAGCTTTTTACACTGTTTGCCATAATTAAACCTTTAAAAAACTACAAAACAAAACAAAACCCAATCCTGGCCTAAGAAGCCACAGTGGACCCTGTGGCTCCCCCAGGCAGAGCTGGCTGCTTTTCCGCTGATCAAAGCAACTTGCTCGGTGAAGACAGGATCTGCCACTTCAACCAGCTCTCCGCACTGCAGCTCCGAATGGTTTGACGACTCTTCCTCCCAACGCCGACTGAACAATAAGGGGCCGTGATGGAAATCTGCAAGGGGGTGGAGCTTAAATGTTCTCATAAAAAAAAAAAGAACATGAATACACTCATATGGGGTGAGGGATGTGGGACTCCTTTCACGATGTATGTGCATATCAAATCACGATGTACACTTCAATCTCCTTACAATTTTTTATATCAGTCACACCCCGATAAAGCTGAAATTCAAAAAGGAATACTTGACAATATTAACTTAAAATGAGACACTCGCTCTGGCTCTGGGGAATGCAGGAACTGGCCCTGCTGCTGCGCTGTGAGTCCTCTTGGTGTGAGGGGGAACGAAAGCGGCTCCAGTCTGAGCCCCCTCTGCTGTGGCTCACTGGTTGACCTTTAAAGCCTTCAGTGTCATGGACACGGGAGACTGGATGACGGTTTAAGAAGCATGCCATGGAACACTGAGTGGATGAATGAAGACGAGGACACCAGAGAAGTTAATTATATATTTAATAACAATGGGGGAGGGGCGCATGTATTCCGAAGCCCTAACAGATAAAATCAATCTAAACCCCATAAAATGGCACTAATGCTTCAGGAGACAATACTGGTTAGTGCCTGGCATTGCAAGACAGTGACCCTCATTCATTACTCTCCTCAAGGCTTTGTCCCCACACCAATCCAGCCCCTTCATGAGAGAGTGAGTCTCAGTACACGTGATAATCGTAATAAATTTGGTGGCATTTGGTGGTGTGCAACTGAACCTTTAGATCCAAAAAAAGAAAGATGATCATTATAAATAAATAAATATAAATTATAAATATAAGTTTATATGTAAATTTAATTACAAATTAAATATAAACATAAATATTCAAGCAATGAAAACAAGGCATTTGGTATGCATTAAGAAAAGAATGTGAGATATTTGAACATATCATTTCATTTGAAAAACCTTCTTTTGTGTCTGTTACATGCAAACCGCTGTACTAACCATTGGGTGAATCCCAGGGGACAAGAAAAGCCAGCCGGATATGGCAGCCAAAGGAAGTGCTTTGTCATTTTCAATGGTTTCTTAAAAGACAAAAAACTGTCATATGGTTTAGAAAGAATAAGCATTGAGGCCAGCCGAAAGCCTGGAGGGCATTTAAGACCGAGACAGGATGATAAACAAAGCCATAAAGGTGCCCAAATGTGAGGTATGTGCAAAGAACATTAAAGAACCATGGCAAAAGCATAAGGAACAAGAGTATGGCAGCCCTTTCCACTCTAGCAAGATTTTATTTCCAATTCTGCATGTGGGTCCGTGCCTTCTCCATTGCTGTGCTTCACAGGTTTTTGACATTGCTAGGTGCTTGAAAAGATTTGTTGACTGAATAAAAGACAATGCAAGAAAGAGAGTTGAGAAGTCAGATCATGACTATGCATAATATTTAAATTTTTTTATTGCGGTAAAAAAAACATAATGCAGAATTTACTATCTTCATCACATCAAGTGTATGGTTCAGTAGTGTTAAGTATATTTATGTTGTTAACATCTTTAGAACTTTTTCATTTTGCAAAAACTAAAATTCTGTACCCACTGAAGAACTCATTTAGTGTTTTGTTCTGTGAGCAATAATAGGACAAAGTTTTGGGAAAGATTCCTGCATTCTGGGAAGTAGCTTCTAAATGATGCTAAGGGTGTGTTAGGGCAGCCAAGGGCCACACCAGGGGAAAACCATGAGCTGGTTAACGAGTCTGTATGGTGGCAGGGCCGCCTTTTCTATTCCTGTCTGGTTGAGAAAAACCACAATTGTGACATATTTGTGAGCAGTGTTGATAGATAAATTTACCTGAAAAATATTGATGATGCTTGCTCTGATGTCACATTTAATTTTTTAAAAAATTATTCAAATAATATCCTAATATTGAACAGCACAGCTCAAGATTAGCATATTCTTTTTTTCCCTCCTCCCCAATTCCATTTCTTTCTAAAAATCCCCCACCTTTTCTTTCTCTAGACCGTAAATTCCCCCGGAGAGGGGAAACATTCTCCTCTGATATAAAACATTCTTGGGTTAACCAAGGCTTAGGCTTGAGCATCTCAAGATAAGCATATTCTTACTTTTAATCTATTCATACTACCTAAAATGTGAGTTTTTCGGTTTTGTTTTGGTTTTGGTAAGATAACTTCTGCTCATGATCTTTCTACCCCTTAGCTTTTTAGAAAGAATAAATGTATCATCTCTAAGTTCATTGCATAGCAGTCAGTGTAAATTAAACTACCCTACTTTTAAGTCAAAACATCATCATATACAAAGACTTTAAGAGGCCAATGAACACTGTTTAAGGGAACACTTTAATGTGAGGACAAGCTGATGACAAGAGAAATCAATTTTATTATGAGAACTTGGGAGAAGACAGAAAACGTAATTTGATGAGAACATTAGATCTGCATTTTCTTCCAAAGGAAATGAAGTAGTTCAACAAGATTTGGAATTTCCAAATTACTTTGGAGGCATTTTAATCTCAGTTTCCCAATAAAATAATGTAATTTATTTTCTTTTTTCATCATGTAAACAGAAGTCAGAGCCCTACTTTTGCCATAAACTGTTAGATCAAAAAAGCATTTTTTCCTCCAGAGAGAAAGTTAAGGAGCCCAATGCCAAAGACTAGATTATTTCCAGCTGTAAAGGCTGATTTCATTTTTCCTGTGAAAGTGGGTAGTAGCTGAATTCGATGTCATTTGTATAATATTTAAGAAAAGACATTCAATGGAAGATTAACCATGCAAATCAGTTAGTGGGTACCATGTACACATACTTACAAAATTAACCATAGTTACAACAAATATTTTAAGTTCCCACCTAGATGTGTTTCCAATGGAGAAATGTATATTTTAAAGTAACCAACATGTAAACAATCATATATACTAACATGTTGAAATATAATTGTTTGCTATGTTAAAATATTTACAGTTTACAGAATTTAAATTACATCTAAAATGATTCTAACACATGCAGAGAAAGGAGACTTTATTGTGTACCACTATCCTGAGAGGTTTGGGACATTGGGTTGGTCCCATCTGATTCTAGTTACATGTGTACCCATGGTGCTCCAGGAAAGGAGGGTGCCTGGCTCATTTTCAGGTGCCAGAAAACAGAACTCCTAATCAAAGAGGAAAGACAAAGACTCCCTCAACGTCTGGGAAAGGATTGGAGACAGCTGGTGTGCATGCTGTACTCTGAGACTATGCCTTAGAACACGACCTTCGGCGGTACCACTCAAATATCGTTTACCCTGTGCAGGGGACTTAGTCCAAGAAATCAAGGAAGAAGACTGAAAAATTAATGGAGCTGGCAACTTCTTTTGGTGCTATGGTCTGACTGTTTGTGTCCCTTCTCCCCCCAAATTCACACATCAGAATCTTAATGCCCAGCGGGATGGTGTTGGAAGCTGGGGCCTTTGGGAGGTGATTAGGTCATGAGGGTGCAATTAGTTCTTTACCAAAGAGATCTCATAGAACTCCCCAGCTCCTTCCACCAAGTGAGGATACAGGAAGTCTGCGACCTGGATGAGGACCTCACCCAGGTCTGCTGGCACCATGCTCTCAGACTTTCAGCCGCCAGCATGGTGGGAGTTAAATTTCTGTCGTTTTTGAGTTACCCACTCTGTAGTATTTTGCTATAGTAGCCCGAACACACTGACATTTGCCAACCTAAAAGTAGCTTTGAAAAATAATTTCTTTCCTGTTTGGGTGGCAAGAGCAGAGAAATGTCTTGGAAGAGTAGGAGACAGACACCTGGAGAAGCAGAGACATTGGTCCTAGAGCAGAAAGAATTAATAGGAGTGGAGATCACTGCTACCCACTACAGGCTGAGGGACTCAGGTGACCGCCACCCCACAACCCCAAATAATTGAAAACAGAGAACAAGACGTGAGCAACAGCCTCGCCGAAGACAGCCAGGCCCCTGGAGAAGGGAGAAGGCTCCAGGCAGTGGCTTGAAGTTCTAATGTGGATGAGAGTTTCCGAGTTCATCGCTGGTACTGAAACGCACCCAAGACATCATCTGCCCATAGAAAGGACGCAGACCACTGAGCTGTGTCTCTGTGGGGGCTGGGAAGTAAGGCGTGTACTATAAAATCAAAATATTTTGTGGGTGTTTTATAATAGCTACTAAAATTTGCATACATACACACCCCAACACACACGCATGAGCTGTGCAGAGCAAAATTAGGCAACCAGTAGGATTTGTTAACTATCGGGTCACTCCAAAAAATGAGGATGGAGGGATTAACTAAGTGTGACCTCAGGACAGTTATTTTCTAACTTACTATAATAATGCAAGACACACACACATTTGATCAAAGCTAACGTTTTAATGGCTAGAAATGATAAGCCAAATATATACCACTTTGAGCTCAACCGGGAAGAAAATGGAACTCAAACTAATAATGTTAGTGGGGAAAATGCACTTGGAGATGGAAATAATAGGCTTCTAATTTTCTCTTTTAGTCACATTTTTTCTGGGTCAAGATAAAACAAATGCATTACAAGTGTCTGCCTACAGGTAGAGTGTCTACATAATTTAATGTCCAAATCAAGACACTTCTGAGCGTGAGAGGGGAAGCTACTAAAAATGACAGCAGAGCAGCAGGCACAAACTGGGGCAGTCCAAGGCGAACTGGGGACTCTGTCCTTTACAGACAGATGTTAAATAATGCATACCCATGGCTTCCTACCTATGAACGTGGATGCTGGGGCGGGGGCTAGGGGAGGCGCAGAGGCACTGGAAGAAGGAGACAAATCTTAATGCCCAGCAAAGACTGACAGTCGATGGACTCGCAATATACACATTTCTATACAGAGCATTGATTTTAAATGTTTACATAGTATTCTTTTGAATTATATGTTACTGATTATGCTTTTACAGTTGTCCCAATTTTCCCCCTTTTGCTGACATCTATCCAGCACCCCCCACCACCTTAGGCCATCCCCACACCTTTGTTCATGTTCATTGATCATGTGTATAAATTCTTTGGCTGCTACATTTCCTACCCTGGACTTTACATCCCCATGGATGTTCTGTAACAACCTGTTTGTACTTCTTCATCCCCTCACCTGTTCCCCCACTCCCCTAAATCTGCCTCCCATCTGGCAACCATCAAATCACTCTCCGTATCCATGATTCCGTCTCTGTTCTTCTTGTTCTCTTATTTTGTTTTTTTAGATTCAATTGCTGAAATGTATTTATTGCCATACACATTATTACGTTCTACAAAATTCAAGTACATTTCAATATTACAAAACATATGGTAGGTTTTGATCATTATGTATTTGCTCAACCAGTGGCTCCTAAAAACACCATCAGCCTCATGCGCCTGGCTGAGAAAACTTACCTTTTGCAAGTGTTGGCACTCATTTTGGGGTCACTGTTATCCAACGCATTTACCCAACTGTTTAGTAAATATTGGCTATTACTGTAATTCATTATTAAAAAACTGCAACTAATTGAGCACCACCTGTAATATAGTATAAGCCTAACAATCTGAATGAGGTTTCTATGCTTGAGAAGTTCAGAGTCCAGTTAGGAAGGAAATAGCTAACCACGGCCTCCGGAGGTAGGTGCTATAAGATAAAGACATGCAAGTCTGAGGAATGACTTCTCCAAAGAGCTGAATCACAACATCCCATGGCAAAGGCCATCGGAGGCATAAACAAAGCTCTCTGAGGCCAGAGATGGTGGAGTGATCAACAGTTGGGGGCAGGGGAGGAATAGTGTGAGGGTGGAGAGGAGGATGCCTGGGGAGGGAGAAGGAAAGCACATTAGGAAGAAAGAAGACGGTGGGATAGCACAAAGGAGCTGCCTGCAGAAACGATATCCTCCCTTAAACCCAAACCAAAGAAACTGTTCTTCTTACACAAATGCAGACCTGCACCTAGACAAAAGTTCCCGCGTGCCAAGACTATTAAATACAATTTGAAAACCTCTGGCCAGGAGCAGAATTTTTCAAATGTATTTCTTCTGTGGGCTGTGCTCACTAAAAAAAGTTTCATGGATTACTTTTGGCTGCTCCTTGGAAGAAAAGTAATAAAGAAAAAGGAAACCACTCTAGAATGAACAGACAGCACGGTATTCCTCTGGATGAGATGCCAGTAACATGATATTTGCTTTGAGTTGAATATAATGTGCAAAATGCAGAAGAACTGAGTAAAGTTCCCATGTGTACATTATATTATATAAGTGGGCGCTATAAGTAATATAAGAGATTAAGCCTTGAACCATCTGTAGACCCACAATGAACTATATATAAAGAACTAGTTATTGGGTGAATGCATCTTCTTCTTAGGAAATGACATGTCTAGGGAAAATATAAGCACTAACTTATTTTTCATGAAGCTGTATCTTGATAAATAAAGAATCACAGAATTGTAGGTCTCAACTGGCCAGCACTAGAAAGGTAGCTACTTTCGCTAGGGAAAGTTAGTGATTCAAGAATATGGAGTCGCCAGTAAAAATTAAATGTGTGTTTATTGGACATGTTCTGACAGTTGACATTTGCAGCTCACCTGCCTGGAATAAAGTGAAAAAAAAATTGATAAAACCCAACAACTTCTAGTGAATCAGAGATTCAATTTACTTAACAGCGTGTTGAAAAAAACATTTTGCATCTGGAGATTGTCAGTCTTATTGCATAAAATGCAAGCCTTATTTTATCTAAGGAGTCAGCTTGCTCAAGACAAAGTTTAAAATAAAAAAGATTAACTAAAGGGCAAGTCAACACCTCAGCTCTCTCCATTCAGCCATCAAATACCCGTGACAATGTTATGGAGGAATACACCTACTGCAAAGTTCCCAGGCATTTCAAACACAGGGTACTTAATTTTCAATTAGATTAATTCAAGCTGGGTGTCCATGAGACTCTTTCTATGTAAGATGAGATGGATCTGAAATAGTACAATTTGGCTCCATTATTGCATGTCTAATTTTTCACTATGGACTAAAGCTAACAATTCCCTAGGAAAACAAAAGACATTAGCAATTGCCATCAGTACCAAACAGAAAAATAAATACAATACAGAAATTGAACACCAAAAATGAGTGGGTCACTGGCAATTTGTACTGAAGGTAACGATTCTTTTCTCCAAGGCAAATGATCACCTTCATTTCCTGATGTTCACCTATTCATCTGTATTTTGACCCTCTCTCCCTCCCGCTTGTGTGCTGAAGGTGGTGGGGGTGGCATAAAGCACTCTCAAGTGAACTTTTTCAAGTCCTTGCCCTTGTCTTCAGCATACTTTTCCAGGCGACTTGGAGGAAGGATTAAATATATCAGGGGGAACTTGGTAGACTTATGGAACCATCTCTTTTCTCAGATTGAAAATGTGTTTCAGTGATCAACTCATTTGGGGGGAATGCTTTGACTTTTTAGTAGAAGATATAATCTGAGTATCAGTATGTAGAAAAATATTCAAACATAATTTCTTTGTGGGTCATGAGGCTGCAAATAACACAGACCTATTTGGAAAGGAAAACTGGAAATCTTTCCAAAAGACAGCTTCTCAGCAAGGGGTAGAGGGCCGGTTTTAAGACTTAAATGGGATGTGTTTGCAAAGGAGAGGGGCAGACCCTGCAGAGGCTGACTTGTGAGTCCCTGTGATCAAGGTGACATGCCAGTCTATTCACAAATGACAGCAAAGGAAAGTTTCTGGCAGGAGTTTACCTACGAATATGGCAATGGGTCCCTGTTTCTTTATGCAAAAATCCATGAAACATCGCTCCTACACAAGGGCTGAGCAAAAACATTTGTTCCAAAATGCTCAGCAATATTACAAGGAAGAGGCCTGATTCTAGGCACATCCTGTCAAGCTCACAGGATATGTGAGTCTTAACTTCTTGTTTAAAGATGTGCTATGTAGGGAGACTAAAAACAGAAAAATGCTTTCTTCTTATCAGTGTGTTCTTGGCATCTGAGTCCAGGTGTGGATCTCTATTCTCTCGTATTATTGGTCAGACTAGTCATGGCTATCCCTGCAGAATTAAGTCATTTGAGAAAGGGGGGAAACTAGAAGTTGGTGTAAGGGGCAGGGGAGCTACTTTGACCAAGAAGGCTGAGCAGGCCGGTGGCTTAATTACCAGCTAGTTTCTGAATTCAGAGAACACAATTGTTTGATTGGTAATCATTCCTTTCTGTCTTACAGTAGAGAATGAAAAAGGCCATCCTACAAGTGAAATGATACACAGATTTAAAAATAATACTCAGGAATCATAGACCACAATCTTCATTTCAGACCCCAAGAGTTTCAGATATTCTCCC
Source organism: Tonatia bakeri (assembly GCA_004024845.1). NCBI lineage: Eukaryota > Metazoa > Chordata > Mammalia > Chiroptera > Phyllostomidae > Tonatia > Tonatia bakeri. The sequence goes on from PVIA01004469.1 coordinate 135,077, forward strand.
CACTCCCAGTACTCATACAACAGTGTGACGTTTATCTGTAAGGATCTCAGAGGATCCAAAGTAAGTAACACTTAGGAAGTATTGTACTTAGGTTCTTTATGCTGCCTCGTTTAACCCTCATGGCATTCTCTGTAGGGTATATAGTAGGGTTGAAGTGAGTTTATCCTGTTGGTGTCTATCAAGATTCCTCCTCTTCGCGATGTGAATTAAATCGCACGTGCAGAGTAAGCCTACATGCACATTTAAGGTGATATATCAGCACATTAGGTAGAATGCCTTTTGGAAGGGGGAAAGAGTTTACATACACCATGTTAGCAAAATGCCTCATTAAATTTAAATTTAAATATTTTAATAAAATCATATCCTTCAAGTATAATCTAAATCTTCACCACTCGATAGCCTATCAGAAGATCAGTTTAGGATACTTTATAGCAGTGAATTCTATACATGAACACTAACCAAAGGTTCCAAATGTTAGTCTCCTTAAAGGACCCTTGGGTTTACATCCTAATCCTGGCAATGGAGAAGAAATGACCGATGTCATGTAATCTCATCAGGAATATATGAAAAGTGGACACATAAAATTTCAATGGCCATTCTCATTCTCTTAACCTCCGCTGCCGACTACTTATACAATATGATTATTCATACTGAAAAAAAATAGCAGAAAGAATCTTGTCTTGGACTGAAAAATATTTTTTTGAATCTGGATATAATCAAAGAACATTAAAACCATTTAGACACAGATAAGGAGCTTCCTGCAACTAGTTCACATTTAGCATATCCAAAAACTAGCATTTAATGCTAATCCCTCATGTGTCCTGGGACTTTTTTTTTTCTTGACAAAGGCAAGCTATAAACTGTTGGAGTAGGAACACACACACACACACACACACACACACACACACACAATGTGTTCACAGGAGCCTGGGAAGGTCTGGACTGGATTTCAAAACTCTGAAAAACATCAGTTAATGTCAATTTTGTTTTGGTTTGAGAATGAGAGTACTGTGTTAACATATTGATGTATTTATAGCTATTGTTTATAAAATATGTACTATGTACCAGGACACTAAGCTAAGTATCATCTCTTCTAATTCTCACAGTGACTCCCAGTGAATGTATCCCAGTAGAATTCCCATTGCAGAGATAAGAAAACTGGCAGCTCTGAGAGGTTAAGAAGTTTGTGCAAAGGCCTTTGGCTAAAAAGTGTTGTTTCCAGGAATGCCAGCTGTGTTCTGGATCATTAAACTGTAGCCACTTTTCCACATTGTTGAACTGGTTAGAACGCTACAATTTGAAAATCAAAATAAGAGAATTCACAGACACCGTTTTCTAAATGGAGGGTCATACCAGCCCTTTCATTCTCTAATGTGTACAGGTGCATGTCAGAGAAGTTTGATGAGCATTGCTAAACTCATATTTTTAAACTCAACAAACCTTATATTAAACTCAGTAAACACGTAGCTGGACCCTACTCCATTCAAAGCACTCTGCTTTGGGTTCTGGGTTATAAGGAGTTACAAGCCAGGCCCTGGTTTCAAGCAATTACACTGACGTGGTCACCTAAAGCTTACTGACCCTTTTTATTTATGAAAACATCCTTATCCATTATTATATTCACTTTCAGATAAATAGTCCCCCGGAGAGTTATTCTCATCCTTAGATATACATATTTTTGCAATATATTTCATATGAAATTGAAATTCAGACATAATCCAGGCCTGCAAATGAAAGGTCAAATTGAAATAAATTATAGATGTAAAGGAAAAATTACTTAAGAACAAAGCCAAAGAGAAGGGTCTAAGTATATAGCAAGAATATAAGGGGATGGATAGAAATGGGACATTTCTAAAGTTATGAAAATACTGGAATTAATTAAGATCCTAAGATGGGATTTAGTTTAACAGATAAAAGGTTGTCAGCTATCATCTTGGTTTGACTGATTGCTGATAAAGTTTTGTCTCTCCTTCTTATAATTTCAGTTAGGGCCTTGAAGAACTGTATTTCTGGAAAGCTTTCAAATTTCGTCTCCTACCTGAATAGATACTAACACCCCTCTTTAAAGAGAATGCCTTCTTTTCTGCCACTCACACTCATGACGGGACGAGAGTACACCCTCCGGCCGCCAGGGTGTGGGACACACGTGCACTTGTTATGGGAGCATCCTAGGGAACGCACAACACGAGTCTGGGAGGAAGGTACAGAGCAGACTCTGCTCTCACACAAATACTGCTCACTGACTCCCACCGGGGCCAAAACGGAAGTTCACCTTTCAGTGAGTCATTGGTTCCATGTCTTTGGAAGC